>CM038228.1:90290493-90567529 GCA_021442155.1 Cymbidium sinense
GATGTGGCATGTCGCATGTCGCGTGATTTTTGTCATTAAAATGACGCATTACATAAATGGCGATTATGACGGATCTCGATTGGGTAGTTCATATGATATGACACGGTTAAATTACGATCGTAGCATGACGTATGTTCACTACTTTGCTCTTTGAGCTGTGAAATATAAAATGTGTTTAGTTGGGCAAAAAGCCTTCTGTTAGCTAAGGTCGACTTATATTTGTCCCCTTAAACAAATTTCACCCAAAGTCTACAAAGATACCTTGGACGAAGTAACATGTAATGTTTGGAGGATCATTCGGTCAAGTTAGATTTTACCTTCTCTAATTAGCGGACCGGGGACATGACGGTCGAAGATATGGCATAGGATCAGATGGAGCGCATCGTTCCCCTAAGTAAAAATTTTAAATTAAAATGATAAATTTCATAAACCATAAACTCTACTCGATGCTATTATACACTCGTTATTTAATAATTCATCAATTAGCCTTAATCAAAAGTGTTCTCTCAGTATTGAGAGGGGTAATTAACTATAGAGGCTTGCTTTAGGAAACACGGAACGGATCTAAAGTCCATAAAAATGAGGATGAAATCTAAGTAATGTCTTATCACTATTATTAAATTATAGAAATTTTCATACTTAAATCACTATTTTCATCAAAAAGAGGTCGATGACAAATTTTCAAATCCCACACTTATATTTAAAAGAAGGCTCGCCAGACCACTCTCTTTCGAAGAATATCATGCCTCCACCAACCTAAATTATAATAGCTAACATTTCTTACATGCACATATTTCATAACATCTATGACATCATATCACAATAGGTAATTTTTTTTAAATTAAGTATCATTAAAATATTAATTATGTAATTAAGTATTGATACAAAAAATTTAAGTATAGGTATAGTCGCTACTAGTGGGCTCTAAGCGTCGATTCGACATGGCGTGGTTTGCGTTAAATTGAGGTCGGTACTTAGTGCTAAGCGTAAGCGATGTGCCAACATCTATCAGCCAGTCTCCTAAAGGGCGGGCCATTCTATAAGATCGACCATAATCGGTCTAATACTCGGTTCGCTCGATTATTTGTTGATTCTTCGCTCCGACGCCCGATTTCTCCGTTCGAGCATGATTTTCTCCATCTCGAAACTTCCCGGCAGCCATCGGTGTAGCTCCAACCGCCTGCATTGTGTCGTCTTCTCCAGGTATTCGAAATAAACTTCCTTTCTTCCTAACAGCCGCGTTCACCCCGTTTGACGACTTCCCTCTCCCATTTAATAGTCGTTGGAAGCCAACATTTGCTTCCGGCGACGATTCTGGGGGCTCTATTTTGTTCGGGGAAGTTTCCTGTGGCGAATTCTACCTTTTTTTTGCGCACATCCCCGTCGTTCTTCGTAAACACACGATAAATTCCTATTTCTATCAATTTATAAATTAATAGGGTATGTGTTCTAGGGATTAGAATTGTGTGGTTAGACTTTTGTTTGAGATTTGATTTGTAGGTTTGTGTTGGCGTTGTGGTTCAGGTGTTAAGTAGCCAAGGATAATATTATTCAGTATGTCGATTGATATAAATTTCTGATTATTCATATAGTTTATTTTGTAAGAATAAATAGAGAATTTGTTTCGTGAATCCTTTTCTATGGAGGCGAACTAAGTATCGATGAGAATTTAAGTTATATGGGAGGTGAAATCGTCAGTTAAGGTTGCGTCCGCACACTTGGAATAGCGGATTATAAGAATATTTTGATCAGGCGTCCACAATCACTCTAGTGTTATCGGTGGTATTTATAGCGTCACGTAATATCGGCGATGGCTTTTCGAAATTACCGGATGAAGCTTCACGTCGGATGTTGGTGTTATGTCAGTAAGGATGTTAATGTTGCATCCATCCATTAATCCGTATAAGGTCGATAGATATCTGGCCGCATGATTTATTGCACATGCACCATCTACTTATCGCGGATGGTTATCTGTCACCTCATGGGCGTCGACCATCAACTTATCGCGGATCAAGTCCATCTATGTTGATCATGTCCTTTTACATATCGGCCTACATATGAGTGTATCTTCCAATCCAGATGATCCGAGCGGTATCGAAGATCTTGGAGGTCACCATCAGTGTCGTAATCGACTTCACCGATACACACCGTTAGTGATTCCACTGTGTCAGCGTTAGATGTTTAGGATAGTCTATTTGTGTATTATTACTACGTTTGTTCTTATCTATTTTATTCATTGATCATTTATGCTTATTGGCTCCCAATTAGTTGAATCTACTGGTTCAAATTGGGATGCAAATTCTCAAATCATGTTGTTATATTTCATATGCACTTTCTTTGAGCTACTTGAATCCCAATTTTGGGAGGATCTGAATTCTCACATAAGTTGTGCGCTAATGCACTGCAATTTGATTCATTTTTTATTAAGAATATATGAGTGAAATGATGATGATTTGAGAAGGCAACCATTATGTGCACCTGACCAAGGAATTCATGCTAGCAAATCAATAGAATCCTTTATATGTTGGGGTGTGCATTTGGTGATTTGGATAATTTTTTTTTGTTAAATCGATTAAATTGAATCAAACAACATAACTATTTTGATTTATTCAGTTTAATCTATTCTTTTTTCTTTAAACCGAACCTAACACCATTTATTTTAGTATTTACATCTGAAATGCAAACTGTGAGTTTGCAAACTGAACTAAACCGACCAATTAATGTCAGTTTGGTTTTATTTTGTAGTGCAAGCCAACTAGTGCACACCCCTACTTAAATGTGATATTTTATGGATTTAATTTCATCTGAGCCCTCTTATTGACTTGTAGCAGGATTGAAAAAGCATACTTATCGTGATTGCGCAGAGGACATAATTAATCTTTATGGAGTTGTGGATTTTTCCATAGATCATGGTTCAAGACTTGCATATTGTATATATAGCGGCACTTTTTCCTACTAAAGCGATGTTTTATTAAGAATGATGGGCAAATTGACACTTATGAGTTATTTTCTCCTTTAGGAGCTCCGTTACCAACCTTTTTTGATAGTTTTTATGTTTCAGCCTTGGAGATTAGTTAAAAATCCCCTTGTCTTTGAGCTCTATTTTGTTGATATCAATGGTCATTTGTCAATTAATTATCGTAGAATGCTACTTGGCTGATAACTATATATCTAGAATCACGCGATTGCAGTGGACGGCTCAATTTAATACCCGTGCCGTCAATCGGCGTGTAGCTAATCGTCACTAATTGAACTATACCTATATTTAAATTTTTTATCAATACTTAATTACGTAATTAATATTTTAATGATACTTAATTTAAAAAAATTACCTCTCACAATAATAGTATCTATAAAATTATCATCTAAATCAAATATAATAGAATTCATAGAATATAATTATATATTCAATTCATGTATAAGCAAATTATAATATGCTTAATTGAAATTTCTTTAGTGTAGAATATGGTGATACAAATTTTAACAAATTTTTAGAAAAATTTTACATAATTCAAATAAAGTAACATAGCTAAGGGTAATTTTCTAATTATATCAATAATTTAGTTATTAAATATAAAACTCTTATAAATTCGTTTATATCTTAAAATCTGAACAAAAAATTATGAAAAAAACAATTATAAAATAACATAACATGCATAAAATGCTCCTATGAAACAATTTGCAAAATAAATGTAGATGGCTTCAGAAAATCAATCTCCACCTATAAAAATGAAATTTCATTAAAAAAAAAAAAATAATAATAATAATAATAATAATAATAATAACCAACTTTTCATTTTTATACTTAAATTGCCCATAAAAATAAAAATAAAAATTATATTAATTAGATTTCATAATGCTCTATAATATATTGAAGATTATTTGTAAATCAAACTTATAACAAATTCATAAAAAATATTTAAAAATTATAGCTTGAATATGTAATTTATAGATTTTTTTTTAATATTTTCTTGCTATTTCTTAACAATCTATTTATTAAATAATCCAACGTTCAAAATAACTTAAAATGCATCTTAACACACATTAATTAACTCCTTGACACACTATCCTTTTTTTATTACACAGACCATCTACTAAGATGACATAAGCTTTGTCCTCTAATATCAAAAACCATAGGAAACTACACTCACTAATGTCCTATCACTATAACAATTAACATTGATGATCGATGACAATAACAATGATAAGAACATGATAAACTACTACTTCGAGATCGAATGATGTTCTACTAACATGTACAATCATCCTAACATTATAATTTTAGTATCATACCATCTACAATGATGCTATAATAATCATCTTCTAACATCTAAAAGGCTCGATGACATTCATTGCATCTCTCATTTACAATCAACTTATCACTATGATACCCACAAAAGATGCATCTCTCCTATGATAGACTCAATAATATCACCCATCATCACCAACAATATCTATGTTGCAACCTTCATTTATGCCACAACTATCCTTTTAAGACATCACAACTATCATTACACCAAGATCGACTTACATTGCGGAACATCATTAAAACCACTGCGTAACCATTTCCTATAAAACTTGGATCATAACCATACCTACCATCCTACAATCATACTTTTTTTTAACTTGAGTGGCTTTACCCTTAGAGATAGAATGCAAAATGAGTATGTTAGGAAAAAGTTAGAACAAGGTAGATAAGATTAGGGAGAGTCGCAGATGGTTTGGCCACATAAAGCGTCGCCGTCAGATGATTAGGAGAGTAGATGCATTAGATTTGCATTATGTTAAGAAAGGTAGAGGTAGACCTAAAAGACTTGGTTAAGATGTATAAAAAATGATCTTAAATATCTTAAATTAAATGAGAATTTGACACATATGACACAATGAGGCGAAGGATTCATGTAGCCACCCTAGGGACTAAGGCTTGTTATTGTTGTTGTTGTTGTTGCAAGCATTATGAATAAAAAATGTGCATCAATCATCAAGATATACACCGCATCCATCTCCCTTAACATCTACTCTACAATCATCATTCTTAGAACTTATGTGGCAACCATATTTCGAACTTGTGGGTACCTATTAATCTAAATTGTAAGAGACTTCAAAGTTGTCAAGGCCATGGGTTTTAAATCCCACCTACACTGTAATAAAATTCTGCTTTATAGACCTAAGTGGGCCATTAAAATAAAAAAATAAAAAATATCATCCTTTGGACCTAAGCGCCTTAGCCATCTTTGATAAAACTTGAGCATCATCTATATCCCTTCAAACATGTAACTCATCTACTCATTCAAGTCTTCCCTACCACATACATCTTTAGAAATCATCCACAAATAAACAAGCCACCGCAACTCAAAAGTACATTGCTGCTTCCGCCATCTCTCTCACTTCTGTTACTAGCGACCAGTGCATAGAACGTACCCTTCTGCCATTGGGGAAACAAATATCTAATATCCCCATTTTTTATAAATGATAAAACCTCTTAAACTGCACAAAATCTCATGAAATTTACCTCGGGCATTCCTTGCAGAAAATCTTCTACCTCAATTTACATTTGGGTGGCGTCAAAATAGATTTAAGGCAATCAAAATCAAACATCCACCTGCAAGATAATATAGTTTTTAGAGGTGAAAGAAATATTTGATAGCAAAAATATTTGCCTGAAAAGGTTGTGGTGAAAGAAATAATCTTAAACGTAGAAGCAAAGCGGCCACAAAAGATTCCCGTTCGGGGCGGTGGTAGCAGTGCATTGTGATCTGTCTGAAATTGCCTCTTTACTGTCATTTAGAAAATTGTGTTCTAACTGAGTTTCGAAGAATCTACGATGAGAGAATTATATTTTTCAACCTTATCCGCTAAAATACAATTATTGCGAGAAAGCTGCAGTCTAATTTTTTTAAAATAAAAAAAATTATAATACCCACCACAGATTTTTAAATAATAATTTCTTTTACAATAGCTTCACTATTGTGTTCTCATATTGCTACAACTGCTCCAAATAGACTCACTCTGATCAGACAAATTGCTCTTGACAGGAACAACAATAATTGATTCAGTGGAGCAAGTGGAGGCAACATTGTACGGTTATGAGGGTCCCCATGAGTGTCTTTTTCTTCCGGTAAGCATTTACATTGTTCCAATTCAATGAAAATAGTATCATTTCAACATAAAAACTAAACCCATATCAAAGGACTCGCAATTGAACTAAAACAAGATGTACAAACGGTCACTGAGAGTTGCTAGAACAGATTAAAAAAATCACAAAACCGTCCATCTATACAAAACTATCATACAATAAAAAAGAAATTAAAAAAAAAATCTGATGAATTGTTGGCTAATATCAGTGAGCTTGAACTTGGTCAAAGAATCTAGTTACCTCTCCTTGAATTAGAGCGTACAGTCATCAGCTCATCCTGTAGGCCCAACCGTGCTTCTCGAGGTATGCTCGAACTGCCTCCTTGATGGCAATGTTGGCTATCAATTGGTGATTACCAAGCGGTTCCCTTGTGATTGGATCAAACTTCCCCACCTGTAAATCCAGTACAGTTGGAATAGATTCAGGATTTTTTTTACATATGCATTAAAAAAGCATTCATCTATATATATATATATATATATATATATATATATATATATATATATATATATATATATATATATATATATATATATATATATATATTATGTATGTATGTGTATTTCCAGACTATTTGTGGCGGCCAATTTAGTCTCTGCCTCAAACTATCAAATTTATTCCAAGTCCCTAACTATACAAAATTGATCTTAATTTAGTTCTAAAGAGATCATTTTGGATCAATTCTATATAATTAGAGACTTAATTGATCATTTGTAAATAATCGAGAGATCATTATAGGATATATATATATATATAATAAAAAGCTTTCCCTATTAGCAGTCTATAATTTTTTTCAGTAAACTTTAGTTGAAGAAACTCGAAAAAGTATGGACTACTAGGCCACTTCCATGTGACATTAGAAAATTGGTTCCAAAGACTCAAACTGGAACAAATATCAGATTTTCATGGGCAGAAAAATGCGCCAATATGTGCATAGAGTTATTTTAAAGAATAAAATACAAAATTGATATCCAAGCCCAAAATCATGAAACCTTTTGAAGGTGATCAAGTATCGCTTTTCTTTCATAGGTAACACCACTTGGGGTGATGACAGGATCCCGGAAAATCTCTAGTGTTATCTTGCAGCAGAGGTAATCAGGTACCTGAAATAAAACATCCCAAATTTCATTAAGTTAAATTTATATTTCTAATGTCGAAAATAAAAAGAATATATTCTCACTTCGTCTGGGATATCATCCTCAGCAGCTTTATTAAAAACTTCTTTCAGAATTTGAAGTTGGTCTGTGACATCTTTTGAAATTTCGTTAATTTCATCATCAGATTGATGAAGAAAATGATGCTCCAAAAGAGCTTTTTCGCAGGCATCCCTGAAGGATGGAGGATAAGTTTCATGTTATAAAATAGGGGCATTTACATACATACTATAATACCTAAACTTTATAATTTAAATATATGCCACTTCAAACTTTAATATCAAACAAAAAATATTACTAATTTTTTTTAAAGTGAAATACATCTTTTAATGCATAGAAAAATATTAGATATATAAATATAAAATTTCAAATATCAGATATGTAAATACATAAAAAAATGTGTGATATGCATGTAAATTTTCCAAAATAAATATTTCAGGGGCGTCACCTACTTCAGTTTCTGCAACTGCCATGCTCGCTCACTAGATAAAAGTTCCCATTCTTTGTACTTCCCTTTGGCAAGTGCCTGCCAAATATCCTCAACCATGCAGCCAGCAGGCTTTGCGACTCTTCCAAGATCAAGAGCCTGTGTTGGATAACGAAATACAAATAACTATTTTTAACTGATTTGAAATTTTAATACAAGCAACAACAACAAGCCTTAATCCCACTAGGTGGGGTCGGCTACATGAATCCTTCGTCTCCATTGTGTCCTATTATGTATCAAATTCTCAATTAAATCAAGTATACTAAGATCATTTTTTATACATCTTAACCAAGTCTTTTTTTAGGTCTACCTCTTAACTTAAGGCAAATCTAATGCATCTACTCTCCTAATCGTCATTGACGCTATGGTATAACCAAACCATCTAGGACTCTCCCCTAATCTTATCTACCAGACTACTCCAACTTTTTTCCCCTTTCATTTTGCATTCTATCTCTAAGAGTAAAGCCACTCATCCACCTAAGCATCCTCATCTAAAATTAGTCTTATGCTTCTCTTTTATGTGACATTAGTATTCTCCATCTTATATTTTTAAGTGAACTTTTCTATCACATAATGGGATGCATTTCTCCACTTCAACCATCTAACTTGAATTCTACTAACATCTCCTATTTCACCATTATTTTGAACAATGAGACTAAAATATGAACGCACTCTTATTAATGACTTGTTCACCTAATGTCACAACACATCACTAACTTTTACAACTAAAATTACTCATATATTTGTTTTGATCTACTTAAACGCCATTTCTGAGTTGACCTCCATAATTCAGTTTCGTTGGACTCCTTTCTAGTCTTATCAACAAGAAGAATGTCATCAAAAGCATACATCAAGGTACATCTTCTTGTAAATGCCTAATAAGAACATCCATAACTAAAGTAAAAGATAAAAGCTTAAAGCGATCCTTGATGTAATCCAAGAAATAGGAAAATATTTTTCAATCCTCCTTGTGTTTAGACACAAGTAAACATATCCTTAATGACTTGAATATAATCAATATTAACTCCTTTTCTAGAACTCTCCAAAGAATATCTCTTGAAACTTTATCATAAACTTTCTCTCAATAAATATTATATGTAGATCCTCCTTACTTTCTCATCAAACCCCTTATAAATTCCATAGTATCTCCATACAAAACCATGAAACCAATTGTGAGAACTTTTGTATTACATTGCTCTACTTTTATAATCTTATGTACATTAATTAATTCCTTTATAATTTTGCACTCTCTATTCTTTTAACAAACTCTTTCTACATCATCTTTCCTTTAAAATTACATTAAAAGATTTGTAAGCCAAGAAATTCCTTGATCTCTAAACATTTCCACGCTTTATTGGAATATTATCCTGCATCGCCATTTTTTTTAAAAAACTTGATTTACTAATCTACGATAAAATGAAATTCTTGTTTATTATTAAGGTTCTAAAATCAATCGTCTATCCTTATCAAAATTTATCAAATCATATTTTATTTTCATTTTCAAAGTATTTTATTATTACATTACCAAACGCACCTATCTCTTCTTTGACAAACTTATACATACATCTTTCACTTCTTTGTATCTAATTATATCATAAATCAAAATTTAAATTTTTTCATCAGATAATATCTTTTCTTTGAATCCAATCTTTATATCTTCACTTTTTTTTAAATTTTATATCTTATTTTTTCTTTCTTGTCTTTTCTCACCAACTATTATTAACATTAAGCTTTTCCTTTTGATTCTCCAAGACATCTTTAGAGTAATTTCTCCTTATTTTTTCTCATAATGTTAGCTTAAAATATTCTAATCTCTTTGTGCTTTCTTAAAATATTTTATTTGTTTTTCTAATTTAATAATAATTTGATTTATTTTTTCTTATAACTCAAAATTAACTAACAATCGATGTTGTAGATTTTCATCTGATCTACAATCTAACGATCTATTTTTTTTTTAAAATAATCAATCTGTTTTTTAGATCCATTTTTTATATAGTATTCATCTTTTCTTAAATAAGGTCAAAATTCATAAAAACAAAACAATAAATCTAATCTTTTACTTCATTATTACCACTCCAAATCTATAATAATTTTAAAATCTTATCACTCTAAATGTCTTTAAATCTCAATAAATATTTTTTTCTTCAATATCTTTGTATTAATCACTATTCCAAAATTTTTCTTTGACTAACTTATAACATGATTCTTATCAAATAATCTTTAAAGTATAATTCTCCACATCTATTAATATTTATAACATTATCCTTCAAACTTTTATCTATAATCACATAGATTTCCGTTCGACTTTTACCCAATACTAAAGTTTAAACTAAACTATCAATCTCTTTGACCCCTCAACCCATTTTTATTTGAACACATAAAAAATATTTATCTTTTCATCACTATGTATCAATATCTAATTTCTAATAAATACCAAGATCTTTTAACCCAATTCTTTAGGACTAACTTGCACCATTGCATCATTAGTATTTTTCTTATTGCATTTTTCTCATGCTTTTACAAACGCCTGCATTAACAGCATTATTAGATGATTTAGAGGGATTCATAATTATTTACTACTACCTCTACCTAACGTAACCTCCAGCACTTGGGACTTAATACAAGCAATAAGAAGATAACTTGTAATATTATAATGCTAAAGTGCCTGCTAATAATTTATTACTGGCAACCCACGCTGTCTGGAAGCCAATGAATGAGAGTTTGAAGCACTGAAATATATATACATATTTTTCTGATGGGAAAAGCTTCATATTTGAACCCTCAGCAATAAAAGATAAAACTATAAACAAAAACTATAACTAGGAACACAACTATCCAATATTTATAAATACAAAATTAATTAAATTTTCAACAAAATTCAAGATGGACAATAGTGAATATCATAAGAGCATGCAAAAAATACTAACCTTCTCTAATTCCCTGATTCCTTCAGTATAATCTTCCCTTTCTAAACTTGCAAGCCCCAACATGTAGTGGGCCTATTAAATAAAGTCACAATCAGATATGACACGAAACATGACTTAGTTCAAGCTCATAAGAACAAGGTTGTGGAAATATTAACTGAGTTTGAAAAATACTCATGTTTATATTAAAATTCAGATAAGTTCACCGATAAACAGGATATTTTGTTAACTAACTAATAAAATGGTAATAACCACTAGTCTGTTTCAGACTATAAAGCTTGGAAGTAAAGTGAATATGAAAACTGAACAACTTAACAGCAGTTTAGAGCAAATTTATCATGCTATCAAATCAACCGGGTCCAAAAAAAAATTAAGAAATTCTAATCTAATTTTTAAAGATATCTCATCACAGTTAATCAGACGCACTATGCTGCTAAAACCAAACCGATCATTCAACCTTCTAAAATTTAATATAATGCACATCAACACACCTTTAGTGAAACATGAAGGATAGAGAGAGAGAGAGAGAGAGAGAGAGAGGGGTATACAAGAGGAAATGTCAAACAGTATTTTTTGCGTTTCAGTTAAATCAAACACTTTTAGCCCAGGCTGCCAGCTTTAACCATTAGAAGGCAGTATTAACCTTTTAGACAGCTTTATCCTTCAAGTAATGACAAAAGCATTTGACTGTGGAAACAACCAAATCGCTTGATCACTCAAAAAAAGTTGTCCCTTCCCTTGAGCCTCCTTGAGGTGGACTTAGAAGTAATTTTAATTGAGGCAAATTGGGTTTATTTTAATAAGATTTTTTCTTAATATTATATCATGATTTATTTAGATGTGAGACAAAACTTCCAACAAAGCACAAGCACCTATAATCGATTACCTCTCCCACTCACAAGAGAGTGCTCTCAATTAAGAAGTTTGTTAAGTTCTAATTTTAGACTTAAATTTATGAGTTTTTAATCAAATGGGAAATGGTTCGTGAACTCTTCAATTTTGTTACATTTGATCAATATAATTTTGGCCATATATGTTGCAAGACAATCATGTCAAAATTACTAGCATCCCAAGGTTCTCAACAATTCTTATCAAGAAGGGATTCTTCAACGGGATCATTGCTATATATTCTCGACATAACCCTCTTGACCAGGGCACAACCTATCTTGATCTCAGGGAACATCCAATCTAACTACTTGTTACATTATGTAGGGATTCCAAGGAGATAGTTGATGCATTGACGACAGCATTCAATATCACCGCCATATCTCTGACTGAAATGTGCACCACCATATCTCAAGTCCCCGTAACTTCCATAAGATGATTGATGTAATGATATGAAGAAGTTATCATCACACCGACATTAATAGTTGCACTTAAATAATGTCATAACATATTATATGGTTAAAGCACGTGCCTACAATCAAGTAACATCCAAATGATGATTACGAGCTCAAGAACAAAGCTATCTCAATGCTAACCAACATTAATGAAAACATTTTTTTATAAAACCATAGACTAGCATGGTCAACAGGTTGGTTAGAAATCAAGCAACGACATTATCTTGAACGCATTAATCTCAAGAGACCTCAAGCAACATTAATTTCTTCTCAACTCTATTCTAACTCTTATTTGTTACCTTTCTACCTCTCTTGTATGACAATCAACCTATTACACCCAGAAAGCGAATAATAAAAACTCTAACCAATGCCTTGTCATATCAGATGTAAGCCAAGACTAGAACATTCAAAATTATCTCCTTCACTTTTTGCTCCATATTATTTTTTGTTTGCTCTATTCTCTCTCCATCTAGGTATTGATTAAGAAACTTTGGTTCTAATGAATTTTTTTGATCTTTTCCAAACATTAGCGAGAGACTCTTATTTCCATCCCAAGCAAGACCCCTTTTCGTCGATAACATTTGAGGTCTTATGCAGGAAGTTAGCATTACGCCATTGTGAGGACTAATGGGGAGTAGCTATGGCAGCTTGCAAGTGCAATCTCAAATGTATAATAGAGTTTGAATTCCACTTTGTAGGAGGCAATCCCACTTCTGAACTTACCCTTAGATATTACAATCAAACTGTCCTGAAAATCGTATGCAACAACACCAGTCATTTCCTCCATCATCAAAACTGGTACGAGTCCTATGCTTACTAATCGACACTAGTAACTTTGGGCAGATGTAGTTGTCTGAAAAAGCTTATGTAAAGTTACTACAGAAGAAGTTGCTGTCAAAAAGTTATTATTGTTAAAGCAGTGTTGTTCTTCGAATATTCAGATGTGAGATAATTGTGTTGCAGCTAGTTGTGTGAAAAAGACTGTAATACCCTCATATATATTATATTAAATTTAGATATCATAACAATCATGTTATACTGTATTATATTTATTTAATTCATGATTGTAATGATAATTTTGATGAAAATTATAAAGATGTTTTTTCAAATGTACACCATAAGCTGATTAAATAAGATCTTCCTTGTAATCAAATTAAACTAAAAATAATATGTACTTATCATTGGGTTTGTCTAACAATAATAGAAACTCAGGAACAAGGAAGTAATCAGCAAACATGGAATGCAAGAATGTATTTGTTTCAAAAAGAAAAAAACTAATAGCATGTAGGCATACATTATAATTCACATAATGACCGTACAAAGCAACAAAAAAAGATGCCCAGATAAATAATTTGGAAAATATGGTTCAATCAACATAAATAGTTAATGAAAACCTTTAATTATAGTATAGGAATTGTAAACACTTGCATAACACCATAAAATCATATCCAGGTTTTTCCACCTTCAAACATTAAATTTGCTCATTTCACTAAATTTTGAGACAAAAATAGAGAAAAGAAGATATCAAACCCTACATTTTTTTCCTTGAAATTCTGAGCTTTTGCATTCAAATCTAGTTCTGTAAAACAAGACGTACCACAGGGGAGAAGAGTCTTTTGCAGTGGCAGCACTAGGGTGCATAGAAATTGACGACAATATAGTCAAAGAATGAGATAGCTGACTCAGAGTTTGAATGGTTGAGTCAATCGTAGTGCCATCAACTGCAAACTGATTGGCAGCCAACAACCGAGGGTTAAAGGACCAAAACCTTGCCCAAAACAAGATGAGAAGCCATTGAACAACTGCCGCCATGCATTCCATCACCATATCAATCGCCACTAAACTAAATATAACTTAATTTTACATGCACCAAAGATTAGTCGCTCAAAAAATGGATACATTTTAAGATTCTAAAACCTCCTAAAAAAAGGTCATTACCAAGATCCGGCCACAACTACGACACCTATGGCGATGTCAGCATCAGTGACCTCAACTTAGCAACAAACTTGGTGATCTCGATCACCATCACAGGAAAGTTGATTTGAGGCACCCCCTTCCCATTGTCTTTTCTATCACTAATTGATACAATCTGAGGCAAGACAATTGCAGAATCGCCAAAATTGAAATCGCAGAATGCAATTGCCTTCCCCTGGTTGCGAAACCATAGTTTTGTCCCCCCAATTTAATGAAACACAGGCTTGTCTCATGCAAACAAACACAACTTTGGTAGCGTTTTAAAACCCAATGTGGCTCAACAATTGCCCCAAATGAAACCTTAATGAATGTCCTCTTCCCTGATCTCATTAACACCCTAAAAATTTATAAATTATAGCGGGGTTTATGGAGCAATTCTCCAAAAAAGGTGCATGTTTGAAAGCAATAATAAATCTAGAGGTAATTTAGAAAAATAATAACTATTATTTCTACTAGATGGGCATGTCTGTTGTCTGTGTCCCACCTGCCAATAATAGACTCTTCAAGGCAGTTATTTCCACACCGCACTTGACTATTTGGTAATGGCATCAATTTTTACAACGATCATGTCTGATCCTGAAAATCTTACCTCTTAATATTGAAAATCTCGATAACACTTAGTGAAGTTCTAAATAAGTAGATTACATCGAAGCACCTACTAGTCTTAGTTGGGACTCCTTTGTGAAAAGAGAGTATGATGAGATTTATATCAAGGTATGATCCTATCTTATCCTATTTTGGCATTTTTGAGATAATAGCAATGCTTGTGTCTTCTTATTTTTGCCCTATATTCCCTCAATTATACTAAAATCAATATGCGTACATTCAAATGCCACTATCAAACTCAAGCCATGTCTATCTTCCTCTTAACCTAACACTCTTTTGAGGATCACATGCAATCCTAAGATCAGTCAACCACCCTTTTAAGATTCCTCCTAGATCACCATGTAACTCATACCCACTAGACTCCTGATCCTTATGATAGCTCCAAATAGAAAAAAATAACACCTCTACTATAATGCTCCAGATGACTATAAATGTCATTCCACTCCTCGTCACTGAACCACTAGAGAGGGAGGACACAAGAAGCAAAATTGTAAATAAGAAAGAATTGCACTTATACCCTTCTTCAACTTTCACCAACCAGACACAATTGGGAAAAAAAGGTATGTTGATATCTTCTTAATTGTCCTTATTAAGGGTTCATCTTCCTGCCACAACCAATAAGGGCATACAAACACTTACTGCCACCTATCACTCATTTAATTAATTAGTTTCCACCTTTAGTAAAACCTCTTCAAGTAAAAGGCTTCTTTGACAAAATCTCTCAAATAAGTTTCGACATCTAAAGACCCCACAAAGACTCAACTATAAGACAACACAACTCCACTCTCGAACTAGACTAACACAAACCATAGTGATAATGTAATTTCTCAAGAGAAGTTGAGCAAGAGTGAAAGATACAGTTCTCTAAGAGAATTATCAACTAGCATGATCAAGGACTTCCTTAGTTATATTTTTTATATGATCAAAAAACTTAAATTGCCACCGCCATCACCCAACACAAGCACTTGGATTTGTCTTCGTCTAACCATCCATTCTACTCACTCTTGTTCCATCAGAGGATGTGATACTCCTTGATTAGCAACTACTTCAATCCAATTGCAACAAAGGATGGTAGCCTCTCAACCACTTAGGTCCTTGTCCACCAATGTTGAAAAAGTCAAATAGCTCTTCTTCGTACCATCATATCCAATTAATCCCACGATGGATTACTTACTATTGAAACTCATCTAACATAGCTCATTCTTAGCACCTAGAAGAAGCAACTTGCTACATCTTAAAACTTCAATAGTCTGCAACAAAAACGCACTCCCCTCTCTTGCCTTAAAACTCTGAAATCATTAGTAACTATTGAAAGTGTGCATCAACAGCCAAGCTCAGATCTACACAAAGAGGTTAGAATAATCATTCTCAAAAGAAGCGAAGAACAAAAAGCTCTGTTCAACACAAGCATAGGGTCACATTCACTCCAAGGGAGCTCTTATAAAGAAAGGCCGAATGTTGACCTCCACATATGTGTCATAAAGCGAGTCAAGCCCACAAATCCTGGCCAGAATAAGGCGCAAATCGAGGCTCAAAATGCCGTCGCGAAAATGATAAACTACCTCCTCGACGACGGGCTTCATCATCGTTCGAATTGGTATAAATATTGCAAAATCTAACGATCAACCGATCAATATCATATGGTCGAGAAACAGTAATGTCCGAACGACCTCCGTTCATGAAATCGATCGCGTCGTTAGCTTCTCAACTTTTAAATGAGGCGCGATCGATTGACGAACGCGTCGAATGGTTGAAATGGCGACAAATCGAGGTTGAAATGCGGGCGTCGCCGCCCAAATGACCTCTGATCGATGAACGGACTTCATCATCGCGTTCAGAACATCGAAACTGATAAGAATATAAATATTGCATAATTTGATGATCAAGCGATCGAGTCGTCAACACGAATACACGCATATCGAGGTCAGGAGGCGTCGACGCTAACCAAATGACTTTCGTTCGCGAAATTGATCGCATCATTAGCTTCGAAACATCAAAACTTATCAAATAAGATTGTTTGCACTTAATTCGAACAAGTATGCGCGAATGTCGAGCGGTTGAAAGCGGCGACGCGCATTTTGAGCTGAAATTGACTCAATTTGACGCCGGCTGACCAGCATCCATGAAAACGGACAGTTGGATCATCGGAATAACCTGCGTTGATATATATATATATATATATATATATATATATATATATATATATATATATATCCATAAGATTTTATCGGCATAAAATTCACATTAAAGTCGGTTAAGCAATAAAAAAAATCAATTTAACAACCTAAATCTAATCCTTGCCCTAAGTGACCCGACTAGCCTTCCCTTCACGCAGCCGGCTCGCTCGCGTGACTCCTTCACGCACGACCCGACCAAACCGAGCCCTATCCATCTTCACGGGATCAAATCGCACGCACGAGAGCCCCTCCTCTTCCGCTCGGCACTCTCCCTCACGCACGGACGAGCTGCATGCCTCCTCCACGCGTGAACGGTTCCTCCAACAGTTCCCATGCAAGGACTTCCCTCTTCCTCTCCAAAACCAAATGGAAAGTGGCTCCCTTTCAGAATTCCCCTCATCCGAAAATCCCTTTCCCTCTCCTCCTCCAAAACCAAAAAAGAGTAAGGTAAACTGCTCCTTTCTTCTTCCTTTCTTCTTCTTCTCTTCTTTTCTTCCTTCTTTTCTTTTCCCAATCAAAATTTACTTTCCTCTCCAACTGAAAATCATTTTCCCTCACCTTTACAAATTCGGATTTCTCCTCTTTACCTTATCCTAAATATTCTCTTATTTTCTCATTTTCACCAAATCAACTTTCAAAACCCTCATTTTCTAATCCAAAATTTCTCTTTTTTCCAAATCAATTTCCTACTTGCTTTCCGAACCAAGAAAAATGTCATAAAATGAGTTCGATTTTCGTCCTTCCTTGCATTCTTTCAATCCACAGATCGAGAAGAACACGTCATGAGGGTTCTTCTTTTGGTTTCAGACTCAGATTACATCTCCAAATTTCGCTTCACCCGCAGGGAAGTACAATCATGAGGCGGTTATTCTTCGGTTTTGATCATCTCCCATTTTTGTCCCCTTTCCTTCTCTTTGTAGAGAGAGGAACCATGTGGGTTCTTCTCTTGGTTTTCGACATCGCTTCCTTTATCGATCATTCTGAATGGCGAAAAATGAGTCAATATGGGATGTGTGAATGTGGTATATCATACTTGTGTTTCTTTTGCAAGTTTGGGCTCGTGGTGCTCGTATGACGAGATGAAAAAAGCGATTGCGGTGTCAGACACCGCCACTACATGAGCCGAGTAAGCCAACATCCGTTAGATGTCGCTCCCCATAGACGAAATGCTACCGAAATTTTATCTAATTTCTAGACTTAGAAAAAAAAATGGAGAATGAATATATATTGCATTGTATGTCTTCTTTCAGGTTTGTAGGCATCGTCGTGCTCATGAGAGCGCGACGAGATGAAAAATTGTGCTGTCATGACACCATCACGTGAGGCACCAGAAAGTCAAAACACTCCGTCACCCTACATGGGATGGCGAGCGTTGAAATTTCATTGATTTTTTAGACTTAGAAAATAAAATGAAAAAGAGATAATCAAAGAGTCTAAATGGAATTAAAATGAAAGACTTAAATCAAAATTTTGAGCATAACAAACGTGAAGTTACAAATACATAAAATAAATACAAACACTTATAAGGAGTCTGATAGTTTGCTTTAAAACACAATCATACAATCTTTTGATGAACATTAAAAAAAGGATTGATAATCCACTTGCAAACACGAATTAAATAACTCACACAATAAACATTGAAGTTATTATAACTTATTCCAAGCGAATTAAAAATGATTTCAATTGAACACAATCAAATTTAGAGAGCAAGTGTGAAACTCGATAACTTACCTGTGAGCAAATGTGGATTTTGATATTTCACCAACTAACATAACGACATTTACCACTGATAATTCCAAATATCCGTGAACAGTAACAAACATAGCAAAGCTTCTTGATTAACAAATGAATTATGGTTTAATTCATACTAAACAAGTTGAGAAGTGTGTGAAAATCTAAGTGAAACATATAAAGAATTTGAATCATAATCAATAACCATGAATATAATCTTACAACATGTCACTTTGAATGATCTAAGTGAAAATATAAATAGATTTATAGTCAAGATCACAAGACACGTATGTTAAGCTTGATAGTCAGCATTCAAATACAAATGCAGTTCAAGCGTGAATTAAGTAACAAAGCTTATATTTAATAAGCTGAATTGAAAAAAAGATATAAGTGAAGCCGCAATATCTGAAATTGCAAATATAAAATTAGAATCATCGCCACCGAATCTGCAACTCTTTATACAAGCGGACAGAAGACGATACTAAATCAAAATCTACAAAAATCATATGGCTTCCTTCGATCAAAAATTAAAGAATTTCATTCTAATTATGATTTTCAAAATCAATGATTTCATTAATTTGATGAAATTAGCTAAACTATAAATACCTGCATGTGCTCGGACATAGAGATTTGAAGTACAATTTTTAATGTCTGAAAAGGTTGCGCAAGCTAAGTTGGAATTAAATGAAAATTTGAAATCAATCTCATAATTCAAAATAAAAAACTGCTTAAATTTTAAACACCCGCATGGGCCCCGACACTATGCTAAATGCTTAAATTCAAGTGTTTGAGGATCGCTGAGTTCTTCTGTTTAGTCTTGGGGCCGTCAGTTAACAAACCCTAAAAATCTATTATAAAAATTTCAAATCAGTAAAATATCTGAGAAACTGATTTTATCAGGTGATAGTAGATGTAATCATTTGTTAACAATTAAACAGAGTTGGCAATCTAAAATTTTTCAAATCAAATATCAATCTAAAAAAACTATTTAAATGAATTTTATCATTAAAAGCTTAAAAACAAACTCAATCTACACTTTTAGCTTTTATCAAGTGAAAAAAACTCTCAGGAGCTAATCAAGTGTTCTTATGTTATTTCAATCAATCTCTTCTAATAAGGGGGCGTGGCGTCTACTACACGGCCTACTGAGATGAAGCGATTATAGTCCTCGATCGGTGGTTTGGCGTCTTATATTACGATTCGACCAAGTGATGCTCCCAATGGCTCGCCTTTGAGTTTGAATCATGATACTTGATAGACATCTGTCTAAGACTTAAGCTTGTCTCCTTAAAACAATGCATAAAGATTTCTTGACGACGTAACTCGTGTACGATAAGGATCCTTCAATCAGGTTGGGTGATTCTCTTACTAAATAGTAGGAATCGCACTAGGGATGAATGACATATCTAGATGGGCACATCATCATTCCTCAACCATCCGGTTTAAATGATGAACTTCATAATCTAAATTAAAATTCATATCGCTACTATCGCCATATTTAGCGATCTAACATCTTAATCGAAAATTCTCTTTCTTATTGAAGGGTAATTGCTATAGGGCTTGCTATAGGAAACAGAACCCATCTAAAGTCCTCACCAAATAAGGACGAAATCTCTAAGTAGTGTCTTATCTCCTATTTCATCTGTCTTCTGAAAATTACACCGACACATTAAATCACTCTCTTCAATTCGATTTGTCGAGAGGGTGGGTGTGAATTACTAAGCACACATTAAAGCCCACAAACAAACGCTACTCTAAAAAAGTTCTCTTACAACTAAGAAGATTCCTACTTAATGAAGAAGAGTCTAGAGAATGGAGCTCATCATCTCGAAACCCATGATGGAGAATCCATTCCTAAACATTTTTCTAATGGCTTAAAATTATTTTTGTCTTAAATATCATTAAAATTTTGGCTTACATACACAATGTTAAGAGACCATCACTAAGAGAGATTATAATCCACTGTGATCCAAAAGCTAATCCATTGAAGTTGAAACCATATCTTGAACAAAAAACAATCCCTTAATAAACTAGGATAAAGACCGTATATTGCTTCTTTTGCTTTCTCTTTTATTTTGTCTCTGAACAAAAGTTACGAATGTGCATTTTGACGATGGCTCCACAAATAAAATCAAATGGTTCACGCTCTAGCACTCACTTTTTCATCTTTAAAAATCCCCTTTCATTCCAAAAAAAATCCTCTTAATAATATGGAATACTTTACTAGAACATTGAAGGCACACTATGAGCTTAACGTGGGTCCTCACTCAACTCATGAATGTGTAGTCAGTAGCCTAGACCAATAAATATCTCAACTCAAGCTAATGCAACTCCTCTAATTTAATTTAAATTAATTAATTTATTATATTATGCTCACTTTTGTATGCATGTATCCCAAGTACTCTAGATTACCATTGGTAACATTAGCACAATTCCTAGTTTTGAGTAGCATCGAATTGTAGATAAAGCAACAAACACTTCAAATCCTCTCACTGCATAGCCCATTACATGGATTAGACACTCATGATCAACAACCTAAGGCTAAGTTACAACCCCCTCATTGTCCTATAACCAAGCTTATGATATGTTCCTCAGCTTCCATAATCTCATAAACAAGGACATTACATAATTTGACTATCAACAAGAGCTCCATGTTAATGAAAAAACTTATAATTGAATCAAACCCAAAATTAAAAAGATTAAGAGATCAATTGGGCCAATCAATAACAAAATTACTATTAAATTTATATCTTTTAGACCCTAGTCTCAATCAATAAGCCTAATAGGGACCAAAATTCCCATTAAGTTAACTAGAGGTTTAATCATACGAATTAATTAAGACAAAACTTTAAATTCTTAATTAGGGCAATTTTAAAATAATTAGGCCTCAAGTTACTACTGAATGTTATAGGATATGATTTCAACCAAATTAAATCATAGACTTAATCAATTAAGTAAAGTTTGAGGTAACAATGCAAATGATGATCAAAACATCAACAATTTTAAAGTTCAGCACATTGGTTACAATAGCACCAACTAAATCTCCACTAAACCAAACTACCAACAACAATATGACCAACACTATCACTAAAGCAAAGTTGAATTTTCCTAATTAAATCACGCATTAGATTCATGCAGTTCAATTTATGAATGAAAGAAATATTAACTTAAAACAGCCACAAACATTTTTTTTCTAAATCAATCAACTTAATTTTTTAACCAAACACATGACTTCATTCCGCTCCAATTTTATATCTATGCTTACCCTATTTAAGTAGCCTAAGCTAAAGAAAAGCTTAATTCAAATGAACAAAGCAATGAAACCAAGGACAATATTAATGCTCCAACGGCAGCCTTGCAATAGTCACAAATCCCTAATAAGCCAGTAGCACCTTCAACACTAAGAACATTCTCGACAATTCTAAGTCATGACAACCCTTATGCAAAATTGACTAGTATAAAATACTTTTATTATTTCTAACTTGAAAACAAGTCAAATAAGTGTCCTAAATAAAAATAATTACAATTCACATAAGGTGACCCAAATTGCTCCTTCATGAACGAAAACCCAACGAATGATTGTGAAGAGGAAGAACTCTAAGTGATGAAGGAAATATAATATCATGCATTATTGAAAAATTCTCTTGGCATTGAGACAATCGAAAACCTTATGAAAACATGCAATCTTTAGAACCTATTGTACAATCAATGACAATTTCTGAAATACTAATCAACTATGGTCACACCAAGAACATTAAATCTATTATTGTTGTTAAGGCTCTACACTTAAGAATATATAAACATTCACAACCTTTTAAAATTAATTGGGAACAACGTGTTCAAATTGTGGGCACCAAAATGTGTTCAGTGACATTTTCAACGCTTCATATATGTAATTTTGCGTGATATTGTAGATAGGAATATTTGTCATGCCATCATAAGCTGCCTATGTTAATTTAATATGAGAACTATAAATGATTCCTAAGTCTAGTAATTACTCATTCGAATGTAACGAAAAGCAACTCAATCTGTTGCCAACTATAGTAACGTCAATACCAGCTCCTGGGTTAGGTGACACGTTGGCTTGGTAATAGGCACTACTCTACTAGCAAGTTATAAGGAAAGCCTCTCATTATTTGTTGTAGTCCCTGTAACAACTGGACAAAATTCCACCAATTATCCTGATCCAATGTACCTACTCCTAAATTAATACAAAGATGTTTGGCCTATGGATCTTCCCACTAGACTTCCTCTATTATGTAGCATACAATAGTAACATGACTTCACACCAAACACTTCTTTACCAAACCTTCCACACTGCAATAATGAGCCTTATAGAACACCGCACATTACAAGAGATGGTCAAAATCTACTTGCCAAATACATGATACAACAAAGTCATAGTGCCTAGATCATATTGGCTTTACTTGTTAAAAAAAAAAGAATCAAAACTGCAAATACGTGTGGACAACCATGCCATTAACAAAACTACAGTCAAATACCATTTCCTATTTCCTGTTTCGATGATATGTCATATAAACTCGAAAATGCCATGATCTTTATAAACCTAGATTTTTACAATGGCTGCCATCATATTCTAATCTAGCATGGAAATGGTTGAAAGATCAAATTTAAAATCGTAAGGCTCTATTAGTTGAAGGTGATTACTTTTGAGCTCTACAATGCTCCAAGTACACTTATGCAGCTCATAACTAAGGTACTTAGCCCTTTTTAAACACCATTTAGGTCTTTAATTTTGATAATACTTTAGCATTAACTTCTCATCTCCAAAATTTGGGGAAGTATCTATTGCTCTCAATGCCAAAAACTATAGACCAATAACTCCAAATGCAAGTTCACCGCCTTTACAATCCATTTTGTGGATTCATCATTGGTGCAAACGGCATCCACATTGGTCTGATGAAAGTAGTTGCAATATGTGAGCAGTAAACGCCTTGTCAATCGTCAATATTAGCTTCCATAATCTAGCCAATTTTGACAAGTAGCTCATCCAGTTCAGAATCTTTACGCCACCAATTGTCTTAAAGCTCAAACAATTCTCACTAAAGGACAAGCACTAATCTTGTTTCAAGACAATTAAGAAAAAGCAAAGCTCCACTCATATCCAAGCAATTTTTCACAATTGATAAACCAGTTTTAATGCAAACAAATGCATCAGCAATTTATGTTGTTGCTTGCTTGTCTTAAGACAACCAATAAATTGAATATTTTAACGAAATAATGAGTACACCACAGCAAAAGTAGATTGTTTATGAGCGTGTATGTCGGTTAGTGTCAAAATTGACCGACGATAACTTCGACGAACCCGACTCGAAAAATTGGTTTGGGTTGACCAATTTTCGTCGGGTTGGTTGAAGAAATTGACCAAAATTTTTCGGGTTGATTGACCCTCCAACCCTGATCAATTTTGACCATGACTCGAACTTGACCGAATCGACCCAAAATTGGCTGAAATTGACCCAAATCGGTTCAGTCATTTCGGTCAATCGTTGAAATCAGTCGGATTCGTTAAAGTTTTGACCCGTTCCAAAATCGGTCGTTGGTCAACTTTTTTCGGTCGGTTTTGAGTAGGACCGAAAACCCCCGAATTGTAGTCCACTATGTTAAATAGTGGAAACATTACCTCCTACATCAAGACTTCATCCTCTGACCAACAAGCTCTCCAATTTTGAATCACAAAAGAATCTAAATTGAACGCATGATCATTGAATTATATTCTTGCAAAATTCAATTTTATACTAAAACACAAAGTGAGCACCCAAAAAGTTTGAGTAACGGACCTTGCGTACAAACATCACAAGATTAGACTCCTTTCACGAATTGTATAGTAATGATCAATACTTAGCAACATATGGTCCAAATGCATGAACAACTTTCAAATAGTAGACTACTCCATCCAACGTGGCTCTTGTTTAAATAAAATTAGCCATGCATTCTAGAATGTTCAATCCATGAATAATAAATTCGAGACCTACATGAAGGAAGACGTGATGCTCATGTCGTGATAAAATGCTTGTCCAGCTCCAAGCTCATTTTTTTAACACAATTGAGGCTAAATGACATGTGTTCTGTGAAACAATGACATATTTATCAAACCTGTAAAGAAATCAAGTAGAATACTAAATTATACAGCCCATTATCAATTCCAAATTCTATTTGATAAGACGTCAATTTAGACTTTATTTTGGGCATCCTAAGAATCAAATTAGAGGTTGATTTTATCATGATGGCCATCAACCATTTTTCTAAGATGGCACATTTTATTCCCTCTAAGAAAATGTTTAGCTATCAATATTGCTCATCTTCTTTTGGGAGGTAGTACAACATTGCAATATTAACTATAATTTAACTTGAAACAAAGATAGTTAAATTTGTCAATTGTTTTGGTATGAACTTTGAAATAGGATCCAAACCAACATCCATCTCAGCTCAACTTACCACCAACAAATCAATGAGCAAATGGAGATGGTCAACAATACTCTAAGCAATATGCCACACTACTTGATTAGGGATCATAGAATATAATGGTATTAAGTATTTACCCAAGACAAATTTTCCTAAAATTTGATGCTCAATCACTACATGAGTAGCAATTAATTTAGTGTCGCATATACTAAACCTCCTAATCACATAATAGACTTAATTATTATACCAAAATTCTGCAACAAGATGGCAACATATTTTGAGGAGATGCTTAATTAAGTAAAGAAAAAAAACAACAAGCCAACTCTCGCACAAATAATCCATTGACACATGCCTCCATTTAAAAAATATTTACATTGGCAATCTTATTATGGCTAGTTTATGAAAGGACCACTTTCCACCGGGACATACACTAAACTTCAGACTCGCGAGCTCAAAACATTTCAAATATGTAAAAATATGGATAATAATGCTTATGTTTTGTCTCTACCATAAAGCCTCCACATTTCCCCACCTTCCACATGTCTAATCTCTATACAAGCCACCCGTCAGATGAAATCAACTTAGTAACAACAAAACACACATTGAGTTCTTAAATAAAGAAGATTTGATGCATGACCATTATGTGAGGACCTTGCCCTTCACAGCATCATGACCTCGAGCTCATCACTTTGTTTTAACAAACTTGTTGCTTCGTTCTAACTTTTCTTATTTCCTTAACTATTTTTTAGTAGTATATTACTCAAGTGTTTGAGTTGTGGCATATATAAAGTGAATTCCTCGTTTAAAATGTCAATTTTTTGCTACAAGAGTCTTTATACCATTATCTTTGGTTTGTTGTCTTTGTCCCTAATAGTTATATTTACTCATCTGATCAATGCCTTTGCCCACCAAATGTCTCTTAAGTGTTGAATTTTAGTGATCAATTTAATTCTTTTCCAAGCTGAACATTTTGAGGCTCATAAGTTTATTGAACAATGAAACTTTAAAAATTAAGAACATTTAAGCTTTCACACTAGGCATTCTATGTTATAAAACATGTATTACTAATAATTGAGAAACTTTAATCAAGTACTTAATGTAAATATCAAAAAAGAAAATCAAGTTTACTCAATGAAGAGATACAGTAATAAAACAAAGCCATAAGTGCTACCATTACGAATTAACTAACACTATGAGCCATTTAATAATAATGTCTCATATATCATGAAAGGATATTTAAAAAACAATGAATTATGATTTGCGTCATAACTGTAGCTATTATTGTAAAGATGGACCTAGAAGCTCCCAATTAATGAAAACCTCTTAGTTAAGAAATTAACAAAATTGTTGGGTCAAATTATTCAATTGACATTTCTGAAAAAAAAAAAAAGGATTTAAGTAACTAGACCAAAGGTATTATCACATTGGAAGCCATATAAGGAATGGGAACTATAGAATAGAAAAAAGAAAAATAAAAATAAATTTAAAAAGTAAATAAGGAGATAATTAATATTGTTATAGTTAATTTTCACATAAACTTTCTCAAGATATCTAAGGATGTGATTACACATTCTGCAAACAAAAAATATTATAGGAACTTCTTACTGAAATGTTACATTGTCATTGTTTTGTAAAGTCTACAAAAATATTATAGAGGAGCATGCACTTGATGTCAATATGAAACTAGATGTTCACTTTTAGCCCAAAATTCCAAGAAAATTCAAGGTCATCACCAGCTAAATCGAAATTATCCTTTGTTAAAAAGAATCCACAAAGAAGCCACAAGCATAAATTATAAAATTACACTGAAACCAAACACTTCAAGAAGTTAATTTGCTGCTGCCATTGCTAAACTAAAATCTTACTTGATATTCAAGCAATTTACATCCTTCTAGTCCAAAATTAGAGTCTACAAATGTCATGAACCCATACATAGTAACATAATTACCATAATTCATATTGAGTTACCAATCAAACCAAAGAGGTGACTTTACCTTAACAGAGCTGTTGTCAAGCTTTATAGCTGCTCTACAGTCCTCTTCTACCCGTGTCCAATCTCTAAATAAACTCAGCAGAAGACCAAAACTAAAGCATCAATAGAGCCATTCAAGGAATTTCCGCACGGAAACAAATGAGGAAATCATCGTGTTGGCTGCCCTTACTTCTTCTTATAATAGCAGAGCGCCCTATTTGTCCAGTATACAGCCACATCTGGACAAAGCGTAATTGCCTAAAAACCAAAACAACAAAATCAGGGACTTTGCAGGAGTGAACACTATCAAACAATAATAGAAGAAAGAACAATAAATAATCGATTAATAACTAATAGAATCCATAGCCCATCTAATAAAAAACCTAAATTGAAAAGCACAGAGCACCGATCCCGAAAGAGATGACGAATCCAAAAGCCAATAAAGAAGAGATGGTAAACAAAATTTAGTTCATTCCAATATTTAGATATGATCGAAGGGACAACCTCGGTGTAGGCATCGATTGCTGCGCCAAGACGTTCTTTCTTAAAAGCAACATTGCCATCGAGCCTCCGCAGCTCCGCCTGCTTGGCGACGCTCACAGGCACCGGCGCCATGTCCCCGCTTCGGTCGCCCGACTCTCTCTCTCTCTCTCTCTCTCTCTCTGGAATTTGGATCGTCTTTCCGACAGAAGGTTCGAGATAACAAGAACGAAGACCGAAGAATCGAAGACTGAGCGAGACACGACGGCGAGGAACCGTGAAGGAGATGTCCAGCTTAGGACAATTTATAAAAATGTGCATATTAATATTAAAATGAGAAATTTACGTAGCACATAATTCTTATGTATTTATATATTCAATATTTAAATTTAATATTTATAAATATAATATTTTTTCTATGTTTCAAAAATAAATTTTAATTCAAAAAATTAATAAGATACTATTTTTATTATAATAATCAAAATTTATTTGTTATATATATATATATATATATATATATATATATATATATATATATATATATATATATATATATATATATATTGTTCGCGTCTTGAGAATTTTATTGGGTAGATCGCGAGATGCTTGGCAAAAATTATCCACACATGGGGGATATGAACAGGGGTTATCGTGGAAAACCGTTAAGGGAAAAAACAGGGCCTTGCGTCTGGAACTTTTATGTGTTCAAAGATCTGGTCGCTTCTCGTTAGTTGGAGAAGAAGGTGTTTCTGATATTAGAGTGTAGAAAAATACAATATTGGTCAACTCCAACCGAGGAGAAGTTCCCAGCGGCGAGGCGATCTTACGGAGCAACCTCTTGATCTTGAGGAGAAAGGGCGGCAGCGGTCTTCTAGTCCACAGGCGATCTCTAGAGGCGAACTCACATCTTGAGTGGTGATGCTTGGTGGTGATAGATCGTCGGCGTCGAGTCGGTGGTGGTTCTCGAGCTCTCAGTGTCAAATCGGTCCTTTAAGGTGAGAATGAAGCTCTATTTATAGATTTTTGGGAGTGGAAGGCCTTGTAAATTCGTGGAAAACTCCAACCACTCCCATAACCACTCCGATCGGACGGCGTGCGATCCCCTCGATCAGACGGTGTATTTTGATGATCTGGGTGCCTTAATGATGTCGGAATTGGGTGATCTTGGATTCGTTGGATTCGTCTTGACGAGCTTCGATCGACTATAAATATGTCGAGTGACCATTTGGCGGATCGGGATCCATTTTCATGCTCCGATAGCTTGATCTAGTCGATTGAATCGGTATGCTTGATATTTATGTTCGTCTCATCGAGGCGGTCGGTTTATTGTAACTTCTTTGAAATCGGTGATAGATCGAAGCATTTAGAGATTCGTGCTTGATCAGTTAATTTTACGAGGCGTATCGGTTACTTTTTTTTTGGGTGACATTATCTCGATCATCAAAATATATATCTCTTGAAAATAGCAAATTCTGAAATTTGAGAGTCCATCAAGCTTTTTGAAACAGATCTTCATAGAACACAAAGATTATATTATGGGCGATGCGTCGAAATATGTGTAAGTATCTTGTGGCGAATTTGAGATTACGGATCGATCCAGGGAAGCGAGAGGCTTCATGGTGCCGTAGGCGCCATGGCAGCGTCTTGTATGGCTTGCCTATACATGACGCCATGTCTGCCTTATATGAACTTATTGAGCTCAGCGGGTCAGCCGAATTCGGTATGAGAGACTTGTTGAAATTGAGCGGTCAGCGAAGCGAAATCTGAAGATTCTGTCAAATGGCCGTAGTTCTGACCATGACCATAATGACCAGCATGGCGGATTCTGATTGCGGCCAGCAGTTCGGCCATGCGGCAGTTAGCGCCATGGGGCCGGCAACATGATGACCGGTTGGCCAGAAGCAGGCGAAGCCCAGCGTAGGTATCTGAGCTTGAGCCTTGTAGTATGGCCTTGTATGAATGAGCCTTGTGCTGGCTTGATCTGGCTGTATGAACCTTGTAGTCTTGTATGGTGAACCAGCGAGACTGGGCATGATTTAGCGGTTTGAGCGGTTTTGGCGGTTTTACGCTTTTGCCCCTAGGGTCTATAAAACCCCACAGGTAAGAGGAAAGGCACACTTTTCTCTTCTCCTCTTAGAGTGCACTCCCCACAGTGGTGGGAGTTTGGGCACTCTTTTTGGATCTCCTCTTCTCTCTTAGAGTGCATGCGCCCTCCCACGGTGGGAGTTTGGGCACTCTTTTTGGATCAACCTCCTCTTCTCACCAAGCGGTGTGTAGCCTCCCACGGTGGGAGTTTGGGCACTCTTTTGGATCTTCTTCTCCTCTTGGGGTGCATAGCCCTCCCACGGTGGGAGTTTGGGCACTCTTCTTGGATCGGCCTCCTATCTCCAGAGCAGGTGGCCTCCCCACGGGGGAGTTTGGCTCTCTGGAATAATTTTCATCTTGATGCGGCGAGTTGCGGTGTTTGTAGATGGGTGAGACTCGAAGAGACACGTCGACCATAGCAGGCGGGGGGAATCTTCTAAAATGGGGCGTCAAAAGCGGTATCGTCGTGGTTAGTTTAGCCTCGTCGGGCGTCCAGGTTAGGAAGCGATCCGAGGAGGTTGGCGAAGATGCAGCGATAGTGGCCGGCATAGTGGTCGGCGAGACTTCGAGGTAATGGCGAGATAACCAACGGCGATGGCGGTAACCGGAGATGCCGGCGGCAGTAATGGTAGCAGTGGCCCGGCGATGGTATAGCGGCGGCGATGAGTAGCCGGCGGTGATGGCGGCGGTAGCGGCGGTAATCCCGCGACGATGGATCTTTGACTATCAGTTGTTTGTCGAGTGTGACTTCGATGGCGTTAACTGGAAGATAATTGAATCGGCGAGATTTTGACTATCAGGAGTTGTTTGTCGAGGCGTGACTTCGATGGCGTTAACACTGTATGGAAGATCGAGTTGAATCCGAGGATTTTGACTATCGAGGTTGTTTGTCGGCGTGTTCGATGGCGTTAACTGTATGGAAGAGTCAGTTAGATAGAGGATTTTTACTATCAGGTTGTTTGTCGGGCGTTCGATGGCGTTAACTGTATGGAAAGAATTGAGTTGAATCCATGGATTTTGACTATCGAGGTTGTTTATAGGGCGTTTACTCGATGATGTTAACTTTGTTATGGAGAAAGTTGTAGCCTATGAGGATTGCCAACTTATCCAAGGTTGTTTATCGAGCGCTCTCGACAACACTCATGTTAACGGGTTGTGGAAGAGGCACAACCGGATGATGAACCTGGCGATGATGACCTGAAGGTTGCCGGAGATAACCGCCGGAGATTGCCTGATGGCGGCGGTGATGACCGCACGAATCCGACGGGTTACTCGACGAGGATCTTTGACCTATCCGGTTGTCGATGTGTGCTCGATGACGCAACTGTGGAAGAGGTTGAATTGAATCCGCCAAGATTTTGAACTATCCAAGGTTGTTTATCGAGCGCACTGACGATGTTAACCTCGATGGAGGTCGAATTGAATCCGCCAAGGATTTTGACCTATCCGAGGTTGTATCTGAGCGCTTACTCGATGATGTTAACCGTTATGGAGAAAGTTGCGCCTATGAGGATTGCCAACTTATCCAAGGTTGTTTATCGAGCTACCGACGACAAACTTGCATTAATATAATGAGGTTCTCTCGTGAACCTTGATCTATCCGGTTGTGTATCTGAGCGCTTACTCGATGATGTTAACTCGTTATGGAGAAAGCAGGCGCCTATGAGGATTGCCAACTTATCCAAGGTTGTTTATCGTGCTACTCGACGATGTTAACTAAGAAGATCTCAATTGAACTGAGGATTTTGACCTATCCGAGGTTGTGTATCTGAGCCGCTTACTCGATGATGTTAACCGTTATGGAGAAAGTTGTAGGCGCCTATAGAGGATTGCCAACTTATCCAAGGTTGTTTATCGAAGGCTACTCGACGATGTTAACCTCAGATGGAAGAAGTCGTGAAGTCCACTAAGGACCTATCCAGGTTGTGTATCTGAGCGCTTACTCGATGATGTTAACCTCGTTATGGAGAAAGTTGTAGCGCCTATAGAGGATTGCCAACTTATCCAAGGTTGTTTATCGAACGCTACTCGACGATGGCGCCCGACGGATGAACTGTGGTCGAAGTAACCCGACGGTAATGAGCGCTCTGATGACCTGAAGGTTGCAGATAACCGCCGGAGATTGTTTATCCGGATGACCGATGTATCGACGGGTTACGGCCGACGGGATTTTGACCTATCCAGGTCGTGTCGAGTGTGCTCGGCGATGTTAACCTCGTGGAGAAAGTTGAATTGAATCGCCAAGATTGACCTTATCCAAGGTTGTTTCGAGCTACTGACGTTAACCTCAGATGGAAGAGGTCGAATTGCCGAAGGATTTTGACCTATCCGAGGTTGTTTATCTGAGCGCTTACTCGATGATGTTAACCCGTTATGGAGAAAGTTGTGCGCCTATGTGAGGATTGCCAACTTATCCAAGGTTGTTTATCGAGCACTAATGTTAACCACATGGAATATTTATGAGGTTCTCTAACCTTGACCTATCCGGTTGTGTATCTGAGCCGCTTACTCGATGTTAACTGCTATGGAGAAAGTTGAATAGAGGATTGCCAACTTATCCAAGGTTGTTTATCGAGCCGCTACTGACGTTAACCTCAGATGAAGATCTCGAATTGAATCCCGAGGATTTTGACCTATCCGAGGTTGTGTATCTGGAGCGCTTACTCGATGATGTTAACTCGTTATGGAGAAAGTTGTGCGCCTATAGAGGATTGCCAACTTATCCAAGGTTGTTTATCGAGCTGCATCGAATGTTAAACTGTATGGAAGAAGTCGGGAAGTCCACTCAACCTTTTGACCTATCCCTGGTTGTGTATCTGAGCTGCTACTGGCATGATGTTAACCTCGTTATGGAGAAAGTTGTGCGCCTATAGAGGATTGCCAACTTATCCGCGTGTTTATCGAGCTGCTACTCGACGATGTTAACCTCAGGAAGATCTCGAATTGAATCCAGATTTTCGACCTATCCAGGTTGTATCGGAGCGCTTACTCGATGATGTTAACCTCGTTATGGAGAAAGTTGTGATAGAGGATTGAAACTTATCCAAGGTTGTTTATCGAAGCTAATACTGGACGATGTTAACCTCAGATGGAAGAGGTCGCGGAAGTCCACCAAGGACCTTTGACCTATCCCGGGTTTGATTGTAGCCGTATCAGCATCCGCGAAGCTCAAAGATTCGATAAACCATGTCGCATCAACTAGTTGGTCGACACGCGAAGGGGAAGCTATCTTTTGGGCATGCACGACAAGGTCGCAAGGTCGGCGACATTCTCCAGAACCGCTGGCCTTCGACTAACACTACGCTAGCCAACCGTGTGGGGTAGTAGACTTTCAATGAACTTGACTTCGTAAGTTTGGTGATTTCTTGTTCTATGACCTCGCGAATCGCTCGTAAGGTTCTTTCTTCAGACCCATAGGTTGAGTCAACTTTGAGGGAGGCGTAATGACCGTCAATGCCCGAATATCGAGCCCGTGCAAAGATATCTTGATTTTACGCAAAAATCTACGACTGATTTCGATCGACAAAGAACGATCCCACCTTCACCTTCGCGATGGATCAACTTCGAGATAGAAGACAAATTACATCTTCAACCTGAGAAGCTTTCGAGGCATCCTCATCTCGTAGGTCAAGTTCTCGATGTTGAGGGTTACCGACGAAATGGTCGCTTGTTTGATATAGACGCCAGGTTATCCGTTGATTCCCACTTACCACGCCGATACCGGTGTCGGGAATTTCATCTGAGGTGAGGTGATGTGACTACCAATATAACCGAGAGGTCTCCCAAATATTGCATTGACGGATCGACTTTGACTACAATAAATTGTATCAAGTGGGTTGCGGTCGGGAAATTCTCCAAGAGTTACGGAAGACGATTGTCCTTCCACTAATACGATTATCAAATCCATACAAGGACCGCCGGTTGAAGCTTCTCTTCTATACCCATGCTAAGGAAAGTGGAGTAAAAAGAACATCAACCAACTCCCATTGTCGATCAATATCCTTTATTGAAGCTGGATCACCACCTGACCGATGACAAGGGGATCTTGATGGGATTTAAGCCTCTAGATCTAAATCATCAAAGGTGATAGAATGGTCAACCCGAGACTTCTTCGCTCGCTCTTGAAGGCGCAATGAATATTTGGCTGATAACACCGCCCTCCCCGCAATTGTTTTTATTCTCCACCGCTTGGCTCTTCCGAGTTGGTTGCCCCCAAAGATTTTCGACGAGCTGGTTTTGTATAAAACGCCTAGATACTCGACGATTAGTCTTTCAATCTCCTCCTTCGCTTGGTGGCACCTCGCTGGTGCCCTCTCATGTGTGAAAGTGGAATTCTCTTGATTTCCACCTGTGCTTTAAAGGTCGCCACTTGACGCCATCCCTTCCTCGGATAATAGGATGTTCGGCATGACGTGTTGAGAGCCGTATATTTTCTCTCTGGTCGAGTCATCTGAGGTCGCTGCTGAGGAGGTTTTGGGGGGAGGTTGCTGCCTCTCTTCTTTTTCTGAGATGTTTGAACATCATCTTTGGGAACCTTCTTCCGTCGCTTGGTGGTTCAAATCATCGAGCACCGATAGCTGCTGAGATTTGTGCCTCTATTCGGGACCAGTCGATAGAATGGACTGCTCCGCATTAATGATGAATGAAGTATCCTCCGGAGTCCTCCGAGAAGCACGCCTCAAAAGTTCGATCTACCCGGTATCTTTGAGAGGAGAACCTCTGAAGTATTCTTGAGGGACTCTCCATCGCTCATGATTCCGAGAGATGTGATGAATCGATGATTCTCTTGTTCGCCAGAACCGCTACAAAAATCGAAGCTCCAAATGATCTGACCCTTGCGAATAGAACCAAGTACGAGCGCCCTTTGAGAGTCGCCGGGAATACCTGACAAGACAGTCATCAGACGAATGTGCATGATCGCTCAAAGTGATCGATATGCTCGCACGGACGGTGCCATCGTAGCGGTCCATGCCGGGAAGCTTGAATCTCGCCGAATCGTACGAGATGATCTCGCCGAAGGGACGAAGTTTTGAAGAGGCGGGAGAATGGATCATTCGATTGTTCTCGGGAACTCTTCCCACCCGTCGTAGTTCATCGGTATAAGGTGAGTTTCACCGATACAGCCGAGCCATTCGGGGGTGAGAACGGCGTATCCGGTTCAAAGATCCGGATGTGGTGCCAAGTTTTCTACTTGTTGATCCGATTCCTGCAATCATTCTCGTGAAGAAAATGATTATGTCGCCGGAACGTGGCTCTTCCAGCGGTTGGAACGCTTTGCCTGCCCTTCGCAGAGTCAAGAATTTCGCTCGGGAATCCTCCATCCTTGAACGCTGATCTTCCAAAGAGGGGCTCATGACCTCACCGGGACAAAAGTTATGTAGAGAAGTGTTGGAGACTTGGCGCCCTGATCCCGAGAACGAGCGCTGGAGCAAAACCCCGCTTACCAACCATATTGGAGATATAGCAATGGGGAACTTGTTCCCAGACGGCGCAAACCGCTGCGTTAGAGAATTTTATTCCAGATGCTAGATCTTCGTAGCCCAAAATTATCCAACACACAAGGGGATATGAACACGGGTTATAATGGAAAACCCGTTATGGAAAACCACGGGCCTTGCCCACCAGAACTTTCACTATGTGTTCAAAGATACGTGTCCTTTCTCGCTAGTCTGAGAAGAAGGTGTTTATGAAACAATATTCCGAGTGTAAAAAATACAATATTGTCAACTCCAACCCAAGGAGAAGTTTCCCAAAAGCGTGAACGATCTTCGGGAGCAACCTGATCTTCGTGGAGAAAGGAGAACGGTCTTTTCTAGTCCCCCTGGGCATCTCCCAAGGGCGAAGCTCGATCGTGCACCACCTGGTGGCACCTATGGTGATAGATCGTCTGGCCAAGGTCGACCGGTGGTTCTCGTGAGCTCTCCTGGTCTTCAAATCGATTCCTTAAGGTGAGAATGAAGCTCTATTTATAGATTTTGGGAGTGGCGTGCCTTGTAAATTGTGGAAAACTCCAACCACCCATAACCATCGGACGGACCAAGGCGATCCCCGATCGACGGTGTATTTTGATGATCCGGGCCTTAATGATGTCTAATTGGGTGATCTTGATTCGCTGGATTCGCCTTTGACGAGCGCCGACCGACTATAAATATGTCGCTTTGGTGACCATTTCGGATCGATCCATTTTCATGTCGATACTGATCTAGTCGATCGACCGGATCGACTACGCTTGATGCTATACGCTCGCCTCATCGAGACGGCCGCTTAATCAGAGTTTAAATCATGATTAGATCAAGCATTTCGAAAACGCTCAGATTCGTTGATTGATTAATTTTCTCGACGACATATATATATATATATATGTAAATCTATTAAAATTTTGTTGAAAGAATACATATAAATATAAAAAAAAATTAAAAGGAGCAAAACGCATATGTTATCAACGTTTTCTAAAAAAAAATTATTTTATGAAAACGTGAACACTATTCACGTTTTCAAAATTTCATTAAAAAATTAAATAATAATAATAGGTTTTAAAATATATTAAATAATATTCAATTTATTTAATTAGTAAATTAAAATATATAGAATAATATTAAATTTAAATAATTAAATAAAAAACACTTTCAAATAGATAATTTGAAAAAATAACTTATGATTTTTAGTTTTAAAACAATTACTTAAAAATTTTATATTAATAATTAAATTTATAGATATATTAATTACTATTTTATTTATAAATAAGCTTAATTAATATTAATTTAAAATTAAATAATATTTGATTTGTAAATTATATAATTTTACTTCGTTTGTATGTAATAAAAAATATGATAAATGCAACATCAAAAAAAAATATGTAATTACAAAAAATAAATAATAATAATAATAATAATATATGATTTATTCTCTGTTAGTGCAAGTTTTACATGTTCTTTCAGTTAATTTAACATATTTAGTTTTTAAGTATAAAATTTCAATCATAAAATTCTATCCACAAATATTAGATTTTATTTTATTATTATTTTATAATTACGTACATAATAATTTAATTTTATTTGAATGTCAAATTTACAATATTTTATTAAATACATAAAAAATTATATAATTTACATATTAAATAACAACTTATTAAATAAAATTATAAATAAAATGTTTATAACTAATTAATATATATTTAATTATATTAATTATATAATTTACAATGTTTTTTTTATTTTTGAAATTATTATATCAATTTTAATACATGATTTAATGTTTAATATATTAACAATATAATTAAGAATATAATTAAAGCCCAATTTTTTTTCACTTCAATGATTTTTTATCTTAATATTATTTCTCCTAAACATTTTGTTATGAATTTGTGAGACTTAAAATTTTAGGCCAAATTAGTCACCACTAAATCAGTTTTTCAAATTATTAAGATTTGAAGCATATTTTCATGTTCTAAAGCTTTCATCAAAATAATGAATAATTATTTTAATTTAATATTAATGTGGTACAACGATACCATGTTAGATTAGTCGGATCATTTATTTTGTATATAAATTTATTTACATATGAAATTAAATATTAATCTTCAATGTCATATGTAACATTAATTCAAGATAATTAAATATTTAACTTAATTTAATTTAATAATTATGCAATATAATATATTTAGGTTTGTTTTAGTATGTGTACCTTTTATTAAATTAATTTAATTTGTATTCAATGAAAAGATATTTTTTAATGAAACTAAATTATAATTCCTCTAATATCATGAGTGTTTGCATATACTTTACATTAAGTCAAATTTTTATTAATATAAAATTATTCACACAATTTAACAATTAAAAAAAATTATAGATTACATATCTTTTATTGCCTCTAATATATCTCTTTCTATTTTAATAAAGATAATCTTATTCTTATCACACTACTGATTTTATACTAATATATGCTTTATAAATTATTTATTTTTATTTTTATAATATGTATGATTAAATTAAGTGATTTTTTTTTTGATATTCTTATTTACAATTTGTAATAGCATTCTTTTATAGATATGTATTTTGAAATTCTTACATATTTATTGATAATATTTTATATTTAATTTTTTTTAAGTATAAATATAGTTAAGGCTAAGTTAGACTTTAAAAACACTTCAATCAATTATCTTAATATGATATAATGGATGCACTATTCTTCGATCACGTTACAAACTTTTAAGAGAAATAAAATTCATGTAAACTTTGCAATGACTTATTAGACTTAGATCAATGCAACATAATTATATAATTTTGATTTAATAATCTATTTAATTTGACATGATATAAACAAATTATTTTTTGTTTTACACATCAAATAGTATGGATGATTTTTTTAATAATGATATTTACATTTTATTTAAATTAAATAAGGATCTTATATATAACATATACCTTATTAGTCATATAATTAACTATAAAATTTTCAATCTTTCTATCTACTTCTCACTCTTGCTCGTAATCTTGCCAAGAAAATTATTCATCATTTCCTTCTTATTTTTACTTTTTAATTATGATAACATTTAGATTTCAATCAAATTTTCTCCACATTTTAAATTATTTCCTTCTATAAATATATTTTTATAAATATTTTGAAAAAAATTATGAAGTGATACTATTATATCTTATTGATATACTTTCATTTTATTATATAACCTTTCAATTTTATTTTTGTGATTTCAATCATAAAACTACATTGTAAAACAACCATCTTAATTTTGTAAATACTTAAAAATACTAATTAATGAAATTTATATAATTAATGTGAAATTAATTTGATTTTCTAATTTCAATTATAAACATACCATATGCAACAACCATGTTGATTTTGTAATTGCTTGGTAAATATTAATTATTGAAATATATATAATTAATATTAAATTAAATCAAATACAAAATGTCATTATAAAACACATATAAAAATATTTTTACATAAATCAAACATTAAAAGCATTAATTAATGAAAGAATTATATACGTAAGAAGAAAATTTTATATATCTTTCTTAATAATCTGCAAAATAATTACACATGAACCAAATAATTTTGAATAATAAATTTAAGAGAATTTATACTAATGTTATAAACTCTTATTTCATAATTATTTAATATATTTTTAATGGAGCATTCAAAATAATAAGCTTAAATTTCTCTTTGTATAAAATTTATATATTGGTAAATATTATATTGAATTATAACTTTGGATATTATTACGAATTTAAAAGATTTTTACTTATCATCCCAATATCAATTATAGCAATCCTCCTAAGAATGTTAATAATTTCGATCACATTTAAATTACAAAAAAATTGTGCTTATAATTTTCTCTATTCTCTAAACATTAAACTATTATTTGGGAAAATTGAAAAGTGGACCATCTCCTAAACTTATAGTTTTTTTTTAAATCATTCTTATAGTTTAACACTTTAATAGAATTCAAGTACTGCATATCTTTCTATATATCTCCTTAATGCACTTATCTTTATATATTTGTTCAATAAAGTTTTTGTTATTGTCAAATTATTGATTTTACATCAATTAGTTTTGCACTTAGAATTATTTTTTTATTTTATTATAATATTTTTAATTTTTTATTCTTTATATATCTATTTGCATGATTAAATTAAGTCAAGTTTTATGATATTATTTTTCACAATTCATATGAATGTTGAATATCTTAAATATTTTGGATAATTTATATATTTTATTTTTTAAAATTTTAGGAATAAACTCTATATATAATTAAAGTAAACTTAGATTATAAAAAAAAAAATTCATTAATACCTTAACATGATTAACAACAAAGATAATTATTCAATCACAAATTGAAACACAGATAGAATTCTAACTTTAAATGTACTCATTAATATTTAAATTACACAAGATTATGAGAAAACAAAATGAGATGCTGATATTTGTGATTATGTAATTTGTTAAATTAATTAATTCAACATATATATATAAAATATATATTTTTAATCTTATAAATTGAGAACACCATAGATGATTATCAATAACTTAATATAATCAATTGAATAGATAATTATTTATAATAACTCATTAGCATTTAGACTTCATAATATTATTAACTTAATAGATAATTCTTTCATCTTAAATTTAGAAGATGAAAGATATATAGAATTCAAACTTTATATATACTCATTAATATTTAAACTACATAAAATCATAAGATAACAAAATGATATCCTAATATTTATGAGATATATAAAAAAATATTTATTTGTGAAATCCTAATAAAAAATTAAATTTATTTTAACTTATAAATTTAGAACAATATAGATAATTATTAATTTAATATATGCTTAACTTATTATCTTAAAGATCTTGTATTTTATCAAATTTCATCTTATCATGCAAATATATTTTTTTAATGAAGAAGCTCAAAATAATAAGCTCAAATTTCTCTTTATATAAAATTTATGTATAGTTAAATATTATATTGAATTATAACTTTGGATATTATTATGAATTAAAAAGATATTTACTTATCATCCTAATATAAAAATATTTCAAAATATTTTATCATCCAAACTAATCATGTAATATGATATATACTTTTACAATTATCTCAAAAAAAAAAAATCAATCTTGTCATTGAAATGAAAATTTATTTTAAAGAAATTTTTCTTCAAGAAATTAATTATTAAAGTATTTTTTATTTTTAGAATATTATTCAAATGCTTTGTGCAAGATTGCTATATATATATATATATATATAAAGTTAATTTTCATTTAAAAAATTAATAATATGTTATTTTTATGTAATATTAAAAAATTAAATATTATTTATACAAATATAAAATTTTTGATATTACACATATAAATATATAAGAATAATATGTTATATATGTACATGCCTCTAAATTTTATATACTTATTATAAATTTTTGATTTTGTATTTCTTTATATAATATTTAAAATTGTAAATATCATTAAAATAATAAGAAGATTATATATATATATATATATATATATATATATATATATATATATATATATATATATATATATATATATAATAATAAGTACGATTTTTATATTTATAGAATCCAAAAAATTAAAATAAATACAAATTTAACACCCCTTTTTTAAAACCAATCACCCACCCATCATCATACCGTCGGACCCGTCGTTCTCACCGCCTATGAGCCGCCGTGACCACACCCCTCCCTTGCTTGCCGCCTGTGAGCCTGCAGCTGCCTACTAGCTCACGCATATGCGCAGACTGAATCTTCATTGGGATTATTTTTAAAAGGGATTATTTTTAAAATAATTAATGATAATGGTTATTTAGATGAAAAAATATAATTAACAAAGTATAGTCGTCCGTCAAACAGACGATTTGCCGATGCGCTTTATTCGACGTCCGTCCGTTTGACGGAAAACGGACGACTGGCCACTTTTTTTTTTTTTTTTTTTTTTTCTGGTTAGAGAGAGAGAGAGAGAGGAGAGAGAGAGAGAGAGAGAGAGGAGATTTTTTATTTTTTTTTTTTAAATAATATAATTATTTAAAGTATATAATTTAAAAATATTTTTTATAAAATATTTAATAACTAAATATTTATATATTTAGTTATTAATTTTATTTATTTATATATATAATTTAAAAATATTTTTAATTATATATATAAATTTATAAATTTATTTAATATTTTTTTATTAATTATATAATTATGATAATATATAATTTTATTAATTTTTGTTAATATATAATATAAAAATATTTAAAAATAAAAAAAAGAAAAGAATAAATTATATAAATATTTTATAAACTATATAAATAAAGTAATTATATATATATATATATATATATATATATATATATATATATATATACATATATATATATATATATATTTTATAAATTTATTTAGTTATTTATATATTTAAATTATATAAATTTTTTTAAGTTATATAAAATTTAAAATAATTAAAATATATAAATAAATAAATAGTTATATATATATATATAACTAGTTATATATTTATATTTATTTAAAATATATAATTAGTTAAATAAATAAATAAAATAATTGTAAATATATAAATATTTATTATTTATATATTTTAAAATATATTATTATACATATATATATTTATATATAATATATATATATATATATATATATATATATTTTATATTTTTTATATATATTTTATTCATTTTATTTATTTATTAAAAAATTATTTATTTATTTATTTTTTATATTTTATATTTTATATTTTGTTATTATTATTATTAAAGACTTATATTATATATATATATATATATATATATATATATATATATATATATATATATATACATATATATATTTATATATAATTAAAAATATTCTATAAAAATTATTTTTAAATTATTTATATAACTTAAAAATATTTATATAATTTAAACATATAAATAACTAAATAAATTTATAAATATAAATATATATATAATTACTTTATTTATATAGTTTATAAAATATTTATATAATTTATTCTTTTCTTTATTTATTTATTTATATATTTTAAAAAATTTTATATTATATATTAACAAAAATTAATAAAAAATATATATTATACATAATTATATTAATTAATAAAAAAATATTAAATAAATTTATAAATTTATATATATAATTAAAAATATTTTTAAATTATATATTTAATTATATATATAATAAAAAAAATTAATAACTAAATATATAAATATTTAGTTATTAAATATTTTATAAAAAATATTTTTAAATTATATACTTTAAATAATTATATTATTTAAAAAAATTAATAAAAATAAAATCCCCTCTCTCTCTCTCTCTCTCTTCTCTCTCTCCCGCCGTTACAAACCAGAAAACAAAAAAAAAAGTGGCCAGTCGTCCATCAAACGACTGATCAGTCGTCCGTTTAACGGACGACTATGCCTATTTTGCTAATTATATTTTTTTCGTGCCTAAACAACTAATTATCATTAGTACTAAGCCTATTTTAAAAATAATCCTTTCCGACAATAGAGCTTGTCGACGATTGAGCTTACTCCTCATAAGATCCTCCGACGAAGTGGAATCTGTTTCTCTTCAGCCAGTCTGAAAAGAGTTAGCTTACTCCTCTGAAGAAAATTTATTTCTTCCTCACAAAGATTCCACTTTTTCTTCAGTTCAGCCTCTGGGAAAAATATCAATGGGTTCCATGCAGAACGATGATCTCACATAAATACATTTCACCACCATGAGTGTATCAAAACTGGCGTCGAAGAGAGGTCGTTAAAGAGAGAGAGAGAGAGAGGCTGACGCACAATACAGAAAATGACTATTATTTTTAATTTTTATCATTTGGCCCTAGTAAATTAAGATGCTTAATAGTCTTATCATCTTGGATTAGTATCAACATGTTGGCAAAAAATATGTTTAGTAGAGTGTACTCTATACTATCTATGTTCATATAATTGTTGAGAAGGCCTAAAACAATACACAGATTTCTGTTACTCATGCTTTCTTTGTTAAGATTTTTTGGTGCCATCTTCTAAACTATTTTTTTTTTATTTGCTATATAATTATTCAAATTACTTTTGATGGTTGTTAATCACCTCATTGATAGTAATTTGTGCTACAACTTTATAAAAAAATATATTATTTCTAACCTCAATGAGGAGTAGAAAGGTCTAAGTTAAAGAACTTCGAGAAAACATCTCATAATAACTTAGAATTCACTTTTGATATTTGATTAACCTTAACAAAGAGTTTTTTAAGACACTTCGTTAAGATTTTTACTTTATTTTGGTGAATTCTAAAAATATGAGAGAAATTCTTAAGAAATCTTTTAGTAGTGATGAATTGTTTGACAAAGAGTTTGATGAGATAGGCAAAGTTATGGATGGTCCAACTTGAGAGAGAGTAAAATTATGTACATACTAGTAATCTTTAGAGTTCCCCCACATATGAAAATTAAGAGTTTATTTATAATTTTTAGAGTGATATTCTAATAAAGCTAATTAGAATTTCAAAATAATTCATGTGATATATTGATTCATTTGATCATAGACTATTTATAAATATAAATATTCAAATGCTCTAAAATGATCATAGACTCGAGTGATATAATATTTATTTGATTTTTCTCATTGAGTTACTCGATTTGATTTTAAGTCTGTAAGATTTAAAAATCATTTGACTTTTCAATTAATATTCCAAAGTTTTTAATGATGCTTCAATTATTTGATTTTGGTTTATTTGGATTAGGGTTGAATCGCTTTTTATATAAATATGATAATCTTATAAAGACATTCAATTACACTATAAACTTATTAAAGATTTGAATTCAAATAATATTAAAATTAATTTAAAAATATTCAATTTAAATATTATCTCATACTTAGTGATTGTGAGATGAATTTTTGGATAGCATGCCAAATTTTTCTCTACATATTATCATGTCATTTAAAATTTTTACAAGAACATTAAAGCTAAGTAATTTGAAAAAACTTAAAAGAAGAAGGCAAAATTAATGTATTGAATTAAGAGAAATTATTGAAAAGGTTCTATATATATATATATATATATATAATGATGAGAAAAATAATGATATTTTAGGATATAAAAATAATAAAAGACTATGAAACAATTCATAAATTATGATAGTAGAATAAATTTTTTTAAAATGTGAAAATATTAGTCAAATAAAAAATTAGTAATTAAATTCTAATAATAACTAAAAAAATCAAATAATCATAATTTTTTAAGTATTGGCTATAAAAATAAGTTAAAGTTGTGGTGCAATATAAATTATCAAAATCTAACAAAATTAGCAATAAACTAATTAAAGAGAATAAATATAAAATGAATGAAAAACAAATGCTCATAGCAAGCAAAGGGAGACAGCTATAAGAGAGAAAAAAATTCATCATTATTAGATCTGTATAAGTCAAAACCAGGCCGACGAGAGACCGGGCAACATTCTTGGGCCTGATCCTTATTTTGGGCCACGTTTTGGGTTTCATCAATGGGATCTCATCTGCAACAATGACCAATATTATTCAAAAACATCCAAATTCAATGGATGATGTACACCAAATTAGCACTGATTTATGAGTTTTAATATAAGTTAAATATTGACATTTAGAACACAAATTACAATAATCTTAGTGTCATCTTAACATCATATTATAATCTCGTTACTATTAATATAAAGGAATGATTGATATACTTAAAATACCACTCCAAAGATTAATCTCGAATAAAAGTAGTTAATCCCAATAAACAGATCAAATACTTAAAATATCATAAAAAACTTTGGGATATCAATTAAATCCCTAGCTTAAACATTGAGTGTTTATAGTCAAATCAGCCGCCTGAGCTCAATATCTGACTTTATTTGAGCCAAATTCTTAAAATACATCAAATGATCAAAGGAATTATTTTGAGTCGTCCTGGAGTGGAGTGGGATTTGGATGGATTATTGAGACGTCACTCACCAATAACTCATCATTCTTCATATGAGGATGGGAAGCTAGAGAGAAAGAAAAAAAAAGTTAAAAATCCTCCAAGATCCACCACTCGATAAGCACCACCCATCGGCCATCAACCATCAGCCATCGCATCGGTCATCATCGCCGCGGTCAGTGGCATTGCCACACGCCATCCATCGCTGTTTGGTCACCATTATATCGTTGATCATCCGCTGACTACGACGCCCGCCATAGCCGTTATCGTTGCGCTACATCGCACCCCCCTGCCAACTACCGCGCCGCTCATCGCTCGCCCCGCTTGCTCACCATCATCTACTACCACTATCAACTATTACAACCTAACCATGACTATATGTCTGTTGTTGTCTGATTATGAGATTCATTATCCTCTTCACATACAATTGTAATCCTATCTGGAAAAATTTTGTACTCAAATACATAATGAAAGATTTTAGCTGAATCCATTTTTTTTTTCCTCGAGATTTTTTCACGTAAAAATTCTAAAGTTTTATTATTAATTCTTCAAACATATGTGTGTGTGCTGGACTCCGCAACGAAGCTAAGGAGTAAATTTTTACTCTATCGTTTACAAGTTCGAGTCACCTCATGAGCTGGCTCATTTAGTATAAAAGAGATAAAATAATTTTAATTTAAATAATAATTATTATTAAAAATAATAATAATTAAAAAAATTAGAAAAAAGTATAAGAGATTTTTTGATATAAGAGAATGAAATATATATTTGTTTTAGATTGTAAATTTAAAAGTTATCTTTATACTTAAAGCCTTTAAAATGAAAAGACTATTCTTAACTTTAATTGAACAATTTAAGAATAAAATTTTTTATTTAAAATAATTCTTATAGATGATCAAAATTATTTAATGATGGTCTGACCCAGAGGTCACCAGTTTTTTTTTTGTTTTGTTTTTTGCTTAGCAGAGAGAGAGAGAGAGAGAGAGAGAGAGAGAGAGAGTTGCACGGAGAGAAGAGAGAATATATAAATAAAAATAAACAATAAATAATTAATTAAATAGGTATATATATATATAATAATTAAATAAGTAAAATTAAAAAGTAATTTTTAATAAATAATTTTTTTTATGCATTAATAATTAAATAAATAAATAATTTTTTAATAAATAATTTATAATTATATATATATATATATATATATATATATATATATATATATATATATATATATATATATATATATATATATATATATATATAAAATTTTAATAATACATATATATTTCAATGCGACTAAAGAAATTATTATTTATTTTTATATATATTTATATTTTTATATTTTTTTTTGTTATTATTATTATTTTTAGACTTATTTCTTTTTTTTCTTTTTAATTTATAAATTTCATAATTTTTAATAACTTGATATTATAAATTAAGAAAATACCATATAAAAGTTATTAAAAATTATGAAGATTTATAAATTAAAAAAAAAAAAAAAAAATAAGTAAATTAAATAATAATTCATCTTAATGAAATATATATAAAAAATATAAATATAAAAAAATATTATATTTATAATAAAATAAATATAAAAAATATAAAAATATAAAATATAATATAAAATATAAAATAAATAATAATAATAATATATATATATATATATATATATATATATGTATGAAGAGAATTTTATTCCTAGATGTAGATCTTCGTCTCAAAATTATCCAACACACAAAGGATACGATTAACACGTTATACTGGAAAACCCGTTTGGAAAACCACTGCCTGGCCTACCTCAGAAACTTTAACTATGTGTTCAAAAGATACGGCCCTTTCGTGAAGTACGGAGAAGAACAAAACAATAGAAATACAATATCTCAACTCCAACCCAGGAGAAGTTTCCCAAAAGCTGCAGAACCGATCTTCCTGGGAGTAACCTCTCGATCTTCGAGAAAGGAGGAACCGGTCTTTTCTAGTCCTCTCATCTCCTGGGCGAGCAGCTCCTCGATCTTCGCAGACTACTCATGGTGACCTCAGGATAGATCGTCGGCCGCCAAGGTCACCGGATTCGAGCTCGGTCTTCAAATCGATTCTGGCCCCTCTAAGGAGAGAATGAAGCTCTATTTAGAGTGGAGTGCCTTGTAAATTAAAACTCCAACCACTCCCTGACGATCGCATGATCCCCTGATCGACGGGGTGTATTTTGATGATCCGGTGCCTTAATGATGTCTAATTGGGTGATCTTGATTCGTTGATTGCCTTGCGATCCGACTATAAATATGTCGCTTTTGGTGACCATTTGGCATGGATGATCCATTTTCATGTTCGATAGCTGATGTCGATTCGAGCTGATCGCACTATGCTTGATGTTGCTATGTTCGCCTCATCGGTGACGCCATCAAGTTTGTCAAATCTGATCAAGCATTTTGAAAATGCCTTGAGATTCGGCTTGATCGATTAATTTTCGAGATGTATCGTTGCCTATTTTGGGTGACATTATCTCGCCATCCAAAAATATATGTCAAATACTGAAAATAGCAAATTCTTCAATGAAATTTGAGAGTCCATCAACCGCGATTGAGAGAACAGATCTTCATAATGCGACAATATTATAACCGGAAGCGACGCAGTGCGCAAATGCGATGTATGCGCGATATTTTGAGGTTATGGATCGATCCCGCGAACGGGTCGCCACGGCCAGCTGGTTCCGGCTGGTCGCGGAAGCGGCACGGATGATCTGGCCTACGGTCATGGCGTGGGTCCAGAGCGTCGACGGTCTGGCGGCCGCGGAATGGTCAGCGACGTCGGAATGGCAATCGCGGAGTGACGGTCTGCGCGGTGAAATGGACGGGAACCGCAATGCCTACGGTCGGCGGTCATGGTCAACGCGGTTTGATAGGTTGACCGCATGTTTAACTGGGACTGGCGGTTCGCGCCACGCGGGCCGGAGGTTGCATGCGGATCGACCTGGTGGATCGGCGGTTTTGACCCGCCGAGGGGCTGACCGGCAATTTGACCCCATGGACTGGCAGACTGGCCCGATGGCTGTCAGGTTTCTGCCCGAGGGCGCTGCGCGGATGGGCTACATGGAGCCATGCTGCCCCACGGCCCCGAACGGTTCTGACGGCTTTGAACGCTTTGGGCGCTTTACGCTGTCCCTCGGGTCTATAAAACCCCTATGTAAGAGGGAAAGGCACACTTTCTCATCTCCTCCTCTCCTAGTGCATGCCTGTGGGAGTTTGCACTTTTTTTGATCCACCTCTACCTCTCATCTCCACCAAGGAGTGCATGCCTCCCCTGGTGGGAGTTTGGGCACTCTTCGATCAACCCTCCTCATCTCCACCAAGCCGAGTGCATAGCCTCCCCTAGTGGGAGTTTGGGCACTCCTTGAATAATTTTCATCTCGACGCACTGTCTGTTTGATGGGTGAGAATCTTTGAAAGAGACACGTCCACTTGTAACGGAGTAAGGCGACAGGGAACCTTCTAAAAATGGGAGGACCTGAAGATTCGTGGAGTCGCCGATCACGGAGACACATTGATCGTGGAAAAAATATTATTTTTAATGATTTGGTTCTTAAGTGTCCCAAGAAGTCCGATGAGCCCAATTCTCACCACGGGTATTTCACCACTTACAGATGAGTTTGGGCGCCAGATCAGCTTTCCATCCTCGATGATCGCCATTTGTCGCTGATGCAGGTTTGTATTTCCCGCCGAGCGCGGCAAATGACGACCGGATGGGACTTATGGGGCTTCTTTTCGCAAGGCGACCTTGATCACCCACTCGCACGGATGTGCAAGTTTACTCATGTAGCACATGGTCTGGACACCGCAGTGAGTCTACTTGGACCCTCTAGGCGATCCTCCTAAAGAGTTGGGCAAGTTGTGATTCTTTATGATGGTCTTCTCGAAATGGGGAAAGCCAGAGATTTACCCATTCCCGTTGTGATGAAGATATCCTCATGGACGAAATTGTAATATTGAAGATCTTCGATTTGAGATTCGATATCAACAGATTTGGGAGGAATCTTTGTTCGAGGCGGCTTTCTATTCATCCCGGCGCCTTATGCGCTATGCTTGAGAAAGCCCAACAAAGAGGTTTCTAGATCTCCCAAGCGTCCTCCGCTTCTTCCCAGAAGGACCCGCCTTCAATGAGAAGAGGAAAAGGAGCGAAGAGGTGATGGTGATATCGACACCAAAAGAGTCTGCCCTTCGAGTAGTCCCCCAAGGATCTTCATTCCCGAGGACGTGTTGAATCATTCTCGTAGGGTCGATGCCAAGAACGTAACAATCCTTCTTATGCTCATCATCTTTATTTCCCATTTCCTTGTGCTTAACGTAATTTTTCTTATTTCGATATCGAAGAAGCAAGAACTTGACTTCAAAATGAACATCAATGACCTTCGAGTTCGTGAAGGTCAAGTTTCTCCATGGTGAATATAAGAAGCGATGTGGAGAAAGTAAAAGAGATGTCCGTGTTGGAGAATCAACTTGATGAGTGCAGACGAAGTGACGCGACTTCTCTTCTTTCACGAAGTCGAATTTTGATGAATTAGTGGAGGCTAACAGAGGTTGGCCGCAAAGGATCTCAAGATCTTTAGAAGGTTTCGTCTTGAGGCAAAGAACCGAGTTACGCTGCCGTGAGAAAGAGGTCGCCTTATCTCTGCAGAAGCGGAGCCGATCACAGTCGTGGAGGACTTCAAGAACTCGGCCTTCAAGATCATCAGTGATCACGCTCGAGGCCGAGACCACGATATGATGTAGAGGTGAAGGCTTTGGAGCTTGTTGATGAAGGCTTCATCCGAGGTTTCAAGGGGACACGCCATGACGCAAGCTAGGAGCTGGTGTTGAGGTCCTTTCTCCTAGCCTAGCTTCCCCCGACCCTTCTAGTGACGACGAGGATGACTCAGATAGTTCTTCATCATCTACTGATGAGACCATCAAGACTGTGTAGTTGTAGTTCCTTTATGTTGCTGCTCGGTTGTACATTATTTCGGTTGATTGTACTTGTATGTTCTCATGAGAAATATTAACAATCCACAAAAAATTATTTGTGAATATTTTTTGGTGTCAAAGTGTACCGATGATAAAGATTCGTAGAAGAGATCATCTGGAATCCCTTTAGATAATTCGATCTATTCTAAGATCATTACGAGCTGCTACTTGATGACAAACTTGCACGGAATATATTTATAGAGGTTCTCTTTAACCTCTCGATCTATCCTAAGTTGTTATCTGAGCGTTACGATGATGTTAACTGTTATGGAGAAAGGTACATGTGAGGATTGCCAACTTATCCAAGGTTGTTTATCGAGCGTTACTCGATGTTAACCTGTATGAAAGAGGTCAATTGAATCTGAGAATTTTGACCCATCCAGGTTGTTCGAGTCTTTACTCGATGTTAACTGGAAGAGGAATTTGAATTGCGGATCTTTGACCTATCCGAGGTTGTTTGTCGTACACCATGACGTTAACTGTATGGAAGAGGTTGAATTGAATCCGAGGATCTTTGACCCATCCAGGTTGTTTGTCGAGTGTTACCCACGACGCAACTCGTATGGAAGAGATTGAATTGAATCCGCCGAGGATCTTTGACCCTTCCGGTTGTTTGTCGAGTGTTACCCGACGTTAACTCGATGGAAGAGGTCGAAGTCCACCAAGACCTTTTGACCTATCCCAGGTTGTCGGTCTTTGCTCGACGCTAATGTAAGAGGAAGTCCACCGGACCTTTGACCTATCCTAAGTTGTGTCGAGTCTTTGCTCGATGACGCTAACCTATATGGAAGAGGTCGATTAAAACATCCGCTTATGGTTGTCCAAAGTTGCTCCTTAACTCGGTCTGCTTTTCCATGAGGAGTGGAAAACATAATTTGCAAAGCTATATCTCTTCTCAGTGTTGAAATATCCTCCAACTTTGACTTGTTTCTTGGGATGATAATCGATTAGATGCTTAACATGGGTGATTTTGGCCAGCGGTTCAGCTTCCACCCACTTCGTGAAGTAATCAACGGCCAAGATTATGAATTTTCGTTGCCCAGTGGCAATGGGAAAGGGTCCCATTATATCGATCCCCATTGAGCAAAAGGCCACGCCTGATTATGGTGAGTTCTGAGATGGTGTATGAGTGAGATTGGAATGTAACCGACACTTGTTACACTTCTTTACAAACTCCAATGCGCCTTCTTCATTGTAGGCCAAGAAAACCTTGCCTCATGATTTTGAGGGGGCTTTTCCTCCCAAATGTTCACCACAAATTCTCGAATGAACCTCTCGCATTGCATAAGCTCTCAAGGTGGTAGACACTTTAAGTAGGGCCCTAAGAAGGACCGCTTGTAGAGTTCACCGACATGGTGAAGTTCGCTCACGTGGAGACTGAAAGATCTGGCAAGGCCCCGCTTTGAAGAAAGGACATGATCGTCAATCCATGAAGATTCTTTTGGGTCCTCCAGATTGTATCACCCAAGGCCTTGAATACCGGGAAAGTGGATGTCCTCTATGTATTTTCTCTTGAAAAGATCTCCCCATTGTTGGCTAACTTGGAGAGGGCATTTGCTCTCGCCTCCCTTAGAATATGAGTTATCTGATGGGTCTCGACTGCAAGAAGTGACTTAAAAAGACTGATCGAGCAAGTCGGATGACCTGCATCAAGTCTCCTTCAACCTGAGGCCACAAGTCATGGGTAGATGGCTAAGTTCGGACCTCAAATAATGACAGCCTTAGTCGCCACGGGGCCTCTGTGACGACATTATTGGGTCGAACTTTAGTCTACTCAAAAGTTATTTTACTGGGAGATAAGCAAAATTCCGCCTCAAGTAAGCTCCATCAACATATAATGTCCATTGATTTGTCATGGAGTGATGAATGATCTGCTCGTGGTGATGGGATGGTACATTCTACAATGAAATCGAGCACTTGTGACTTTATATCGACGGAAGAAAATGGATGTCAAACTCTCCAAGCTCGACCGACCACTTCATCAACCGATACATCGCTTTGTAGAATAGTTCTTAATGGAAGAAACGCTGATGGTGAAAGTACGGTCCGCAATTTTAGCGTAATGAATTAGGCCAACGCCTTATCCGCTAGTGGATAGCGCCCTTCGACATCGAAAGGATTTTACGACATAAGAATGGGTCTGTAATGAATTCTCCTCAGACGGAGCTTACGCATGAGAAGAAACAAAGAAGATAGATGTACGCCTTCTCTCCTTGATAGGCTTTGATAATGAGGGGGGAAGCTATCTTTGGGCATGCACATTAAGGTCGCCAGAAGTTGATGCACATTCTCCGAATCATCTTCGACTAACACTACGCTTAGCCAACCAGTGGGGTAGTAGACTCGAATGAACTTTCCGTAAGTTTGGTGATTTCTTGTTCTATGACCTCGCAATCGCTCGTGAAGGTTCTTTCTTCCTCAGACACCGGCCAGGTTGAGTCAACTTTGAGGGAGTGCGTAATGACTTCCCGTCAATGCCCGCATCGAGCGCCCGTGCAAAGATATCTTGATTTTTACGCAGTAAAATCTCGACTGACATCGAAGAGACAAACGATCCCACCTTCACCTTCGCGATGGATCAACTTCAGATAGAAGACAAATTACATCTTCAACCTGAGAAGCCCTTTCGAGGCATCCTCATCTCGTAGTCAAGTTCTCGATGTCGAGGGTTACCGACGAATGGTGGTTTGTTGATATAGCACGCCATATTCTTGATTCCCACTTACCACGCCGATGCCACCGGTGTCGGAATTTCATCTGAGGTGAGTACGTGATGTGATCACCAATATGATCGGAGAGGTCTCCCAAATATCAGATCAGACGGACTCGCACTTGACTACAATAAATCAGACAAGTGGGTTACGGTCGGGAAATTCTCCAAGAGTTACGGAAGACTGATTGTCCCTTCCACTAATACCCGACATCAAATCCATACGCTGGACCGCCACGGGTTGAAGCTTTCTATACCCACCCATGCTAAGGAAAGTGAGTAAAAAAGAACATCAAGAACTCCCATTGTCGATCAATATCCTTTTAATATTGAAGCATGGATCACCACTGCGATGACAAGGGGATCTTGATGTGGGATCGAAGCCCCTAGATCTAAATCATCAAAGGTGATAGAATGGTCAACCCAGACTTCTTTGACTCCTCTTGAAGGCGGCAATGAATATTTGTTGAATAACACGCAATTGTTTCTATCTCTCCGGCTTGGGTTCCTCCATTGGTTGCTGGACGGCGGGTTGGTTTTGTATAAAAGCGGCCTAGATACCCGGCGTATTAGTCTTTCAATCTCCTCCTTGAGTTGGTGGCACTCTTGATGGTGTGCCTCATGCGGTGAAAGTGGCGAATTTCTCTTGATTTTCAATTCCAATTTAAAGGTGGTAGCCACTTGGCGTATCCTCTTCTGCGCGATAGGATGTTCGCATGGCGTTGAGGAGCCATATTCCTCTCATTGAGTCATCGAGGTCTTGAGGAGGTTTTGGGGAGGTTCTTTGCCTCTCTTCTTTTTTAGAGATGTTTGAACATCACCTTTGGGAACCTTCTTCCTTCTTTGCTTGGTTCAAGCATTTAGATGAGCGATAATAGTCGGTGAGATTTGTGCCTCTATTCGTGGACCGGTCACATAGGAATGTCTCGCATTAATGATGAATAAGTATCACGGCGAGTCCTCCAGAAGCGCCCTCAAAGTTACGGATCTACTCACGGTATGCCGCTTGAGGAGAACCTCTGGAAGTATTCTTTGAGGACTCTCCATCGTTTGGCGGATCAGGAGATGTGATGAATCACGATGATTCTCTTGTTGCCGAGGCTGTTCTACAAAAAATCGCTCTCCAAATGATGGACGGACCCTTAGCGAATAGAACCAAATGCAGCTTTGTCCTTTGAGAGTCGGGAATACGACCTGAGCGAGTCATTTACGTTGAATGCATGATCGTTCGAAAGTGATCGATATGCTTTTGTGCCATCGTGGGTCCATCTTTGGGAAGCTTGAATCTCGTCGAATGGGTATTGCGAATGGCGGGGGAGTTTTGGAAGAAGCGGCGGAGAATGGATCATTCATTGTTCGGGAACTCTTCACACCGGTCGTTCGCCATCGTATAAGGTGGCGTGGAGTTTCCGTCTGTGAAACCATTCGTGTGGGGTGAGTAGAGCTCGGTATCCGAAGTTCGACATCTGGATGTGGTGCCAAGGGTTCTCTACTTGTTGATCCGGCATTCGGGTAATCATTCTCGGGAAGAAAATCTGGATTATCTTTGAGCGTCGAACACTGGCTCTTCCAGGCGTGTTGGAGCGTTTTTGCGGTCCTCGCAGAGTCGAAGAATTTGTTAGAATCCTCCATCCTTTGAGCGATCTTCCAAGAGGGGCTGGGACCCTCACACGGGGACAGTCTGTTATGTAGAAGTGTTGGAGACTTGGCGTCCTTGATCCGAGAATGAGGCGTTGGGCAAACCCGTTTACCAACCATATTGGAGATATAGCAATAAGCTGTTTATTCCCTGCATTTGCGTCTTTAGAGAATTTTATTCCGGTAGATCGAGATCTTAGTGTAGCCCAAAATTATCAACACCTGGCGAGGGGATATGAACACAGGGTTATCGTGGAAAACGTTAAGGAAAAACCACGGGCCTTGCAGTCTGAACTTTCTATGTGTTCAAAGATGGGTCCTTGCTTCGTTAGTTGGAGAAGAAGGTGTTCTGAGGGAAACAATATTCGGTGTAGAAAAATATAATATCGGTCAACTCCAAAGGGAAGTTTCCCAAAAGCGAGAACTGATCTTACGGGAGTAACCTCTTGATCTTGGAGAGGCTGCAAGCCCGGTCTTTTCTAGGCCTCAGGGTGATCTCCTAGGCGAGCTCACGATCTTGACCTTCTTGGTGGTGGCAGTGGTGATAGATCGTCAGGTCATGGTGGTTCTCAGAGCTCTCTGGTCTTCCAATCAGATTTCGCCCCCTCTCAGGTGAGAATGAGGCTCTCTGGTCTTTCGAGGGAAAACTATAGACACGACGTATGTACTGCGGGCCTTGACCGCCTCCAAACGACCTTCTCTCAAGAATAAGAGAAGGTGCCTTCTCTCTTGGCCCTAGGGGGTTTTTATAGACCCCTATAGGGACAAAAAGATAAAAAATCAAAGAGAAACCGTTCAAAACCGTTAAAAACTGCAAAAACCACTAAACCACAAAATGGAAAAATGGGTCAAAGCGACAAAACCCTCTTAGGCTCATTCAGTGTCTGCCGCGGCTGGCATGCCACCAGCGCGTATTACGCTCATTGACCGCCGTCGCATTCCATTCGCGACTCATTCGATGACTCACCGCCAAGCTAGATTACGCATCCATGGCGATCAAACCGTGAACCGGCGCGACCGCGTGATTTTCCGTCGACCGCTCGACCCGCTGACCCGCGTAGCATGACGGCGCTACGGCTGCCAGCAAGGCTACTCTGAGCATGGTCAGCGCAGAATATGCAGCGCCCTATGCTGCGCAACCATGAGTAGGCCCAAAGCGCCCGTAGATACGGGATGGGTCCAGTAACCTCAAATTTCAACGATATACCTACACATATTTGTGGTGTGCATCTACTTCCATAGTCATAATCTTGTGCTTCCATGAAGATATGTTCTCTCAAAATGTATGGTTAACACACCCGCAAATTTCATTGAAGAATTTGCTATTTTCAAGTATTCGACATATATATTTTTGGATGATTGAGATAATATCATCCAAAAATAGGGTGCGATATGACCCGAAAATTTCCTCTGAAACGAATCTTGATGCCAAAAGCGTGAAATTGAAACTGATCGAGATCAAGCACTTAAAATATCATTGGAAACTTTGGGACATCAAATTCAAATTCTAGCTCTCAAATATAGAATGTTTATAAATAGTCAAATGTCTCGACGAGCGGTTACAACAAGCTAAAGATCTTACAATTCCGACTTCATTTGAGCATTCAAATACACAAAATACATCACATGATCAAGGGAATCATCATGAGCCGTCCGATGGAGAGGAGTGGTTCGGATTTTGCATGTATTTACAGAGACGCCACTCCTCCAATCTATAAATAGTTTCTCATTCCTCATATGAGGAGAGGCCAAGTAAGAGAGAGAAGAGAGCTCTAAAGCTTGAAGATCCTCCAAACACAATCGTGCCACCACTCGACGGTCGTCAACCACCGCCACGGGCCGCCGCCGCTGATCCTCACCATTGTCAATCTCTGTCGGTCTCCATCATGACGACCTTCATTGTCAGTCACTATTCCCGGATGTTCACCAACATTCTACCACTAGCATTTACCACCTAAGCCATAAGCGTTGTTCCCTTCTCATGTATAATTCCGTTATGGAAGATTTTGTACTCAATCGGTCTGAGTGGAAGATTTTTACTAGGTTAGGCCCCGTGATTTTTCCCACTTTTCGAGATTTTTCACGTTAAAATTTTGGAGTTTTATTATTAATTTTTCAACATCGTATTATTGTCTTTGCTAGTTATAAAGCTAAGGCACTCTACTTCAACTGGTTTTCTAGCACGCAATAGGCCTAAGTAAATTAAGATGCTTAATAGTCTTATCATCTTGGATTAGTATCAACATGTTGGCAAAAAATATGTTTAGTAGAGTGTACTCTTATACTATCTACATTCATATAATTGTTGAGAATGCCTAAAACAATACATAGATTTCTCTGTTACTCATGCTTTCTTTGTTAAGAATTTTTGGTGCCATCTTCTAGCCTATTTTTTTTATTTGCTATATAATTATTCAAATTACTTTTGATGGTTGTTAATCACCTCATTGATAGTAATTTGTGCTACAACTTTATACAAAAATATATTATTTCTAACATCAATGAGGAGTAGAAAGGTCTAAGTTAAAGAACTTCGAGAAAACATCTCATAATAACTTAGAATTCGCTTTTGATATTTGATTAACCTCAATGAAGAGTTTTTTAAGACACTTTGCTAAGATTTTTACTTTATTTTGGTGAATTCTAAAAATATGAGAGAAATTCTTAAGAAATCTTTTAGTAGTGATAAATTGTTTGACAAAGAGTTTGATGAGATAGACAAAGTTATGGATGGTCCAACATGAGAGAGAGTAAAATTATGTACATATTTGTCTTTTAAGATTTGTGAGACAAACTCGATGGAAGAGTGCATCTAAAATTTATTAAATAAGTGATGGTCTTGTAATAATTGATATGCTCATAAAAATTAGAAGATCATCTATTAAGATCTATAGTATGGATCTTAAACACCACCAAAATTAAGTGTTGGTGAATTTCATCAATCAAGTGTGAAGGCTCCTAGAAGTTGCATTAAAAAATAAGCTAGTTTCTTTCATTCATAAAAAAATATATATCTTATTGAATGAGGCATTATAACTCATCTTGTATGATATTATAAGGAGTGCTCATGAAACATGGCTAGATTAAATTCCTCGAGGTTGTCGGGAAAATATTAGTTGGTAAAGTAGCATAAGAAACATGAGTTGAGCTATAAGTATCGAGGAGTTTTGAATTAGGCTATGATGGAGGAGAATTTTTAGTATGATTATGAGGAAGGCTTGCACAGTCTTAAAATGCAAGCCTGTTTTCTTGTGTATGAGATGGAGAATGCTAGAGATACAATGAAAGGTGTTGATGATGGTAGTAGAATAATGGTGATCAAATGATGGTAAAATGAGCGATAGCAATCAAACAACATCAATTAGTTGATAATAGTCAAATAATAATAAATGAATTATGTCAATCCGATGATAAATTATACAATGAAAGCAAATGGTAGTGATTACTAGTATTGGTATCAAATGGAGCTCTAGAGTTACTCAAATTTCAAACTCTCTAATCTAAAGTCTAGTTCCCCCACATATGAAAATTAAGAAGAAGGCAAAATTAATGTATTGAATTAAGAGAAATTATTGAAAAGGTTTTATATATATATATATATATATATATATAATGATGAGAAAAATAATGATATTTTAGGATATAAAAATAATAAAAGACTATGAAACAATTCATAAATTATGATAGTAGATAAAATTTTTTTAAAAAAGTGAAAATATTAGTCAAATAAAAAAATTAGTAATTAAATTCTAATAATAACTAAAAAAATCAAATAATCATAATTTTTTAAGTATTGGCTATAAAAATAAGTTAAAGTTGTGGTGAAATATAAATTATCAAAATCTAACAAAATTAGCAATAAACTAATTAAAGAGAATAAATATAAAATGAATGAAAAACAAATGCTCATAGCAAACAAGGGAGACAGCTATAAGAGAGAAAAAAAAATTAAAAATAAAAGTGTTAACTATTAATTAAGGCACAAAAAATTTTTTTTTAGAAATAAATAGTCGTCGGTTTGTGGGATGGTGCGTCCTCTCATCGAGCGTAATTATTATTTTTTTCGTGGTTTTAACATTCACGCGGAGAGAGAGAGAGAGAGAGAGAGAGAGAGAGAGAGAGAGGGAGAGAGAGAGAGAGAGAGAGAGAGAGAGCCAAGTTTTTTTTTTTTTTTTTTCGCTTTGTGAGAGAGAGAGAGAGAGAGAGAGAGAGAGATTAATTTTTTAATTAATATAATTATTTAAAATATTTAAAATATATAATTTAAAAATATTTTTTATAAAATATTTTAGTTATTAATTTATTTATTTATATATATATATATAATTAAAATATAATTTAAAATATTTTTAATTATATATATAAATTTAGAAATTTATTTAATAATTTTTATTAATTAATATAATTATTTAAAATACATAATTTTTATTAATTTTTGTTATATATAATTAAAAATATTTAAAATATATAAATAAATAATTTTAATAAAGAAATAAATAAATTATATAAATATTTTATAAATTATATAAATAAAGTAATTATATATATATATATATATATATATATATATATATACATATATATTTATATATTTAAATTAAATATTTTAAGTTATATAAATAATTTAAAAATATTTAAAATATAAACAAACAATTAGTTATTTATTTTATTTATGTATTATTAATACATTTATTATTTAATTAGTTATTTATTTATTAAAATTTATTTATTTATTTAGTTATTTATTTATTTAAAAATATTTATTTATTTTAAAATATATAATTAGTTAAAAAAAAAATAAAATTTAAATATATAAAATTAGTTATTTATATATTTATAAAATATTTAGTATTTATATATTTATTTATTATTTATAAAAACCAATAAATTATATAAATATTTTATAAATTTTATAAATAAAGTAATTATATATATATATATATATTTTAAAATTTATTTAGTTTTTTATATATTTAAATTATATAAATATTTTTAAGTTATATAAATAATTTAAAAAATATTTAAAAATATAATTTAAAAATAATTTGTATAAAATATTTTAATTATATATATATATATATATAAAATTTATATAAGATAATAATAATAATAACAAAAATATAAAAAATATAAAAATATAAAAAAATTAAATAAATAAATAATTTTAATTAAAATAAAAGAAAGGAATAAATATATATATAATAAATAAATAAATTTATAAATAACTATATTTTATAAATATATAAATAACTAAATATTTATATAATTTAAATTTTTTTTATTTATTTATTTAACTAATTCTTTATTTATATAATTTATAAAAATATTTATATAATTTATTTATTAAAATTATTTATTTATATATTTTAAATATTTTAAATTATATATGAACAAAAATTAATAAAAATTATATATTTTTAAATAATTATATTAATTATAAAAAATTATTAAATAAATTTCTAAATTTATATATATAATTAAAAATATTTTAAATTATATATTTAATTATATATATATATAAATAAATAAATTAATAACTAAAATATTTTATAAAAAATATTTTAAATTATATATTTTAAATATTTTAAATAATTATATTAATTAAAAAATTAATCTCTCTTTCTCACTCAGAAAGGAAAAAAAAAAAAAAACTCGGCTCTCTCTCTCTCTCTCTCTCTCTCTCTCTCTCTCTCCGCGTGAATGTTAAAACCACGAAAAAAAACCAGGCCCACGAGAGACCGGGCAAAACATTCTTGGGCCTGATCCTTATTTTGGGCCAAGTTTTGGCTTTCATCAATGGGATCATATCTGCAACAATGACCAATATTATTCAAAAACATCCAAATTCAATGGATGATGTACACCAAATTAGCATTGATTTATGAGTTTTAATATAAGTTAAATATTGACATTTAGAACACAAATTACAAATAATCTTAGTGTCATCTTAACATCATATTATGATCTTGTACTATTAATAAAGGAATATGCCACTTAAAATAACCTAAAGATTAATCTTGATCAAAAAGTAATCCTTATAAACTAGTTATCAAACACTTAAAATATGGAAACTTGGATATCAATTAAATCAAATAGCTTAAACATTGAGTGTTTATAGTCAAATCGGCTAAAATATCTTAATTCGATTTTATTTGAGCATTCAAATTTAAAAATACATCAAATGATCAAGGAATTATTTGCCGTTGATGGAGTGAGTGGTTTAATTTACATGTATAGAATTATATAAATAATATTCTTGATAGTGAAGTAAAGAGGAAAGAGCTCAAAAGTTAAAATCCTCCAAGCATAATCGTCACTAAATACCATCTTATGAATCCAGTTTCCAAAATCGCCGAAGGCTCAATTATCATCGTAATGATCATAGAAATTAGACCATGTATTACTATATCATCTTTCCATTATATCGAGTAGATCATGCTCTAAATCAGCTGAATATGCTAAAAGGCCGCCAGTAGACCATCAATCGCAAGGTCGCAGCCATCATTGGTCATCTCGTCGGTCACCATCATCTTTATTCGCTGTCATCAACATTCATTAGATATTGTTGTAATTATTAGTCATTAATTATTTCTATAAATATCTTCGATCCGCTAATGCAATATCTCGTGGTCACTAGAGGATTCATAATCGTTGATCGCTTATTATCATTTTCTCTAATATCAAGTTATAACCAATATCTTATATTTGTTTTCGAATGAGATTCTCAATTTACATAATTGAATTTATTAAAATTTTGTACTAAATAGATACATAATGAAGATTTTCTGAAAGTTTTTTAAGATTTTTATGTAAAAAATTCTTTTATCATAATTCTTAAACATATTAAAATTAGTATTTACTCTATCGTAAGTTGAATTATGAGCTGGCTCATTTAGTATGAAAGAGATAAAATAATTTTAATTTAAATAATTATTATGATTAAAAATAATAATAATTAAAAAAATTAGAAAAAATTATAAGAGATTTTTGATATAAGAGAATGAAATATAATTTGTTAATATATTTAAAGTTTTATACTTAGATAAATTTTAATACATTTTAAGTATATCTCATATTAATATCATTAGCTATCTCACAAAAAGAGTCGAGAGACTAGTTTGAACTTTGTACTCATCAAGTCAGCACATAAGCCGTTTATCACCCCTATTAGGCCCTTAGACCTCCATTCACCCCTCAAAGACAAAAAATTTTTAAAATAGCATTCTTAATTATAATTTAGATCAAATTTTTTTTTTAATAATAGTTGTCAAGACGACGAATAAAGCCAATAGGAATTAGTTTTTTTTTTTTGCTTAGAGAGAGAGAGAGAGAGAGAGAGAGAGAGAGAGAGAGTTTGCACGGAGAGAAGAGAGAATATATAAATAAATAAATAAATAAATAAATAAATAATTAATTAATTAGGTATATATATATGCATTAATAATTAAATAAGTAAATAATTAAATAATTTTTAATAAATAAAAAAATAAAATTTTTTTATTATGTGTTTTTATATGCATTAATAATTAAATAAATAAATAATTTTATAATAATTAATTAAGTATATATATATATATATATATATATATATATATATATATATATATATATATATATATATATATATATATAATTTTAATGATATATATATTTCACGTGATTAAAGATGAATTATTATTTATTTTTTTTTATATATTTATATTTTTATATTTTGTTATTATTATTATTTTAGACTTATTTCTTTTTTTTTTTAATTTATAAATCTTCATAATTTTTAATAACTTTGATATTATAAATTAAGAAAATACCATAAAAAAGTTATTAAAAAATTATGAAGATTTATAAATTAAAAAGAAAGAAAAAAAGAAATAAGTAAAATAAATAATAATTTATCTTTAATCATGAAATATATATGCATTAAAAAATATAAAATATAAAAAATATTATATTTAAAAAATAATAATATAAAATATAAAAAATATAAAATATATAAAATAAAATATAAAAATATAAAAATAAATAATAATAATAACAAAAAATATATAAAATATAAAAGTATAAAAAAATAAAATAATAATAATAACAAAATATATATATATACAAAATATTATATATATGTATATATATATATATATTATATATATATATATATATATATATATGTATATATATATATATATATATATATACATATATGTATATATATGTATATATATGTGTATATATATATATATTATTACATATATATATATATATATATATACATATATAATTATATATATATAATCATCTCCCTCTCCTTTTTCTTAAATTTAATAGGAGACCAAGCCTATTTTATAAAATAAATTATTGATGCCTAAATTGCTAATTAAGATTAAGAATGTGCCTATTTTAAAAATTTCCCCCTCAAATTATTGCACCACAACACTAAATGCTTATAAATATCATCTAAGATAGAAAAAATAAATCGCTCTTCATGGCCCTCCTCTAAAATTTTAGCCCCTTAATGACATTAATTTTGTCAATGACTCGCATTAGTAGATTTTTATCAACAATAAAATCTATTGATTAAACTTTTAAAATCATATTCTACTTGATTTTGTGAATAACATTATACTAAGAATATTCCATGAACTCACTATGTGGATTCTATCAACATGAAGATACACTACATAAAGTTATTAAAAAATTCATTAAAATTTTTAAAAATTACATCTCATTCTCATATATCAAGTGATTTTTTATTATTATTCTTCTAATTTTTTTAATTTATTATTGTTCTTCTGATTTTTTTTTAATTTATTAGTGTTTTTATTATAATTATTATTTGAATTAAAATTATTTTATCATTTTCATACTAAATGAGCCGACTTGAACTCATAAAATAAAGTTTAAGCTCGAGCTCGATAAATTAATCAAGTAAAGCTCAGGGTGGCTCGAACTCAACTCGACTCATTTACACCTCTAGAGTTAGCTAGTTGGTATAAGTGCTATTAAGGCCTACATTACTGTACCAATGCATCTCATAATAATTTTAGAAGTTTTGCAAAACTAAAAAAAATTTATCTTTGATTTATAATTAAATTCTTATATAAATATAAGTGAATTATTACACAAATATAATTAAATTCGTAGGTATTCATAATATTTATGAATATTTTTTTAATTTAATTAGATTTCATAATAGTTTAATCATGTAAAAAATAAAAGATAAAATTAAAAAAACATATTTTATAATTAGTTGAAAATTAATACAAAATGTATTAAGATATTCATCTAAAATTTTTATTGGCCACTTTTATATTATTTGGTTTTTTTATCATATAAAAATATGACTATTTAAGAGTGTAAATGAGTGAAGTGGAGTTAACGTGATCAATTTAAATTTAATTAGTTAACTAAAGTTGAAGTTGAGCTTGAACTCTACTATAAAGTTAAAATATGGTTATAAGCTAGGTTATTTATTTTGAAAAAAATAATAAAGATTATATATATATATATATATATAAGTGATATAATAATGAAAATATTTTTAATAAATTTTTATTTAATTTGTTTGAATTTTAATATGATTAAAAATATTTTATATTAATATTTATTAATAATTTACTTTACTACCACATAATTTTTTATGTATTTACATGTTTAATATTAAATATTAAATATTTTAATATTATATTATTATAATAATAATAATTATTATTTTTTTAAACAAAATATATATTTTCAAATATAGAAAAATAATCCATATCACATTATATATATATATATATATATATATATATATATATATATATATATATATATATATATATATATATAAATCTGATAGTATATAGGGTTTTTTACATACCACTCCAAACTATACAATTTACTCGTTTAACACATGAAAGTTTAATATTACCGTATACAAATATTACCGTAAATCAATTTTACCACTCTAAGCCTTAGCGTAACAATGGAGGCGGGCGGTGTTGACGGACTCATTCATTTCGTTCATTTGCGTTTTCCTTCTGCCTTTCTTGCCTTTTCTCACTTTTGTGCAGTCGAGAGAGCGAGAGAGTGAAAGGGAAACGACCTCATTCCTCCAGGTCGTCGAGAATTCTCTCCGTCTCGGCGGCGATCCTCTTCCTTCCCCGCAATCGAAAGTTTAGGTTTTGAAGAATAAGGTAGCTTATTGTTTCTTTTCATTGTTAGGTCATTGCATTGGGTTGGTTCCCTTTCTTGTACTTGATTTATTTTTTATTTGCTTGGGTTGGATTTTGTTCGCATAGGCTATCATGTTGCCGTGATTGTCGAGAGTGAGAGAAGCGAGAGAGGCGAGAAAAGAGAGGACGCCGTGGAAGCGATCCCTCATTCTCGTTCCGTCGTGCGAAATTCTCTCTGTCTCGGCGTGAGCGATCCTCTTCCTTACCTGTCGAAAGTTTTGATTTATGAAGAATAAGGTAGCTTATTGTTTCTTCTTCATTGTTAGGTCATTGCATTGGGTTCGGATTTCCCTTTGCTGTACTTTATTGATTTATTTTTTCGTTGATTTGCTTGGGTTCGGATTTTGTTCCGCATAGGCTATCATGTTGCCGTGATCGTCGCGCGTTTTTGCTCCTCTTGAGTTTCTGCTCCTCGTGCATTTACGATTCCGAGGGTTTACTCTCGGTCGCGGTTTACGCTCATTTGCTCTCGGCTCTCACGGTTTATCAAATAACTCCATTACGGTATGTGATGCTCTCGGCTCTCGGTTTATTATGCTTTTCCTTATCAAATGATTGATTGCTTGAAATTATTATTGGTGGTTATGTTTGCTTTCATCGATGGTTCATATTATTTTTCAATTTGTACAAGTAATCCAACAGTTCTTATTTTCATTGCCAATTTATAACTTATCATATTTCAAATTTCTTCATATATTTCAGCTGAGTTAGTCCATATTTGTTCATAACAAATATTTATGTGTAGGTGTCAAGCTTCAAACATGAATCTTTACTGCATTGTTTTGAAATTTGGTGGCTATTGGGTTGAAGTGAAATCAAGGCGGAAAAATATGAAGGTGGGAAAGCAGAAGACTTTGAAACTTGATAAAGATTTGACTTATTTGTACTTAGAGAAGAGGTTATGTTAATTTTACCTTGGTTGAAAGATCATGCATTAATTACATGCTCATATTCATGGGGCGTCCAGAAGGAGTACAAACTTATAAGTTGATATTGATTTTGGTAGAATTATTCGAAATTCAATGAAGATCGGCGTGTTGAAGTTGTCATTTCAATACTATGAGAAAGATGATTTGAGTTGAAGAATGTAATGATGATAATTACTTATTAGTGAAAGAAGAGACAATGCTTTACATATCGGTTCATGTTTTGAAGATGCTATGAGCTTCAAACAAGCGCTTGAAGCAATTATGAATAATTTTAGTGAAGATTAAGCGGTGATAAAACTTCGAGTTATAGCAATTTGTGCACATCGAGGGTGCCCATGGAGGATAAGAAGCTTTGTGTGGGGCGGTCACACATTTCAAGTGAGGAAGCTAGAAAGTGCACATTTATGCCCGAGGAGTCAATAGATGGAAATAAACAAGCAACTTCTAGTTGGGTGGCTCTCAAATAAAAGATATTGTGAAAAGAATCGAAATACCCCGAAGCGATCAATAGCTAGAAAGTTCATATGGATTATCACTCCCTTATATGCGATTATGGCTCTAGGAATTAACTTACGAGAGCTAGCATTTGGATCAGTTGATGAGAACTACAAGTACAGTACCAAGCGAACTCATTGAGAAATCGGGTTCACATATCACATACATGATATGGTTGACAATTCATTCATGAGATTCTATGTAAGTTTTAAGGTTTGCATCGATGGTTTTTGGCGGGGTGTAGGCTTAGATGCATGTCATAAAATCAAGTATCACGGGTGTCTTACTTTCTCTCTTGATGGGAAACAATGGAATTTTCACAATTGCTTTTCTATTGTTGAGGCGAATCAAAGAAGACTTGGGAGTGGTTTCACAACTTGGAGGAGTCATTCTGAGTTGAGGTTGCTCCTTTGGCTTTTATTTGAGATATGGAAAAAGCGGGTTTATTAGATCTACATTCCCAAAAGCAGAGTGTGTATAAGACATTTATGGAAGAATCGAAAAATTTTTCCATTCGATGATACTCATCGACTCAAAAGTAGTATCAGGCAGGCTAATACATACTCAAAATTAAATTTCAAAGAAAAAATAAGAAATATTGATGTCGGTCCACATATACATGCATATCTTGTTTCACTACCATATAAGTGGTCAAGATCTGAATTTTCTAATGAGATAAAAATTCTTATAACACAAATAACATGGCGAGTCATTCAATTCATGGATTGGGAAGTTAGGGGAAAACCGACGATTTGGTCGATATGCTTAGAGGGATGTTAATGGAACAGTCTGAGAGGAAGATTTCCTCACTCCTTTGGAGACCATTTGGTACCCTTGTGAAGAGCACATTAGAGAAATCGGTACAAGAAAGAAAATTTTATTATTAGGCATTCTCATCAAAAGCGGTTGAAGGAAGTCATGGGAGAGAAGAAGTTGATATCACCAAAAAAGAATGCACATGTAATTTCTGGCAAATAAGTGGTACCTTGTATTCATGCAGGTTGCAAAGATCTACCACTATGGCATACATATGTTGATGAGCTTTATCATGTTGTGAGGTACATGCGAGTTATATTTGAAACCGTATTTTATATTCTTTGCACATTTATTAATCTATCTTAATCCGTATTTTATATTGTTTTAACAGATATCGCATGGCTTATGAAGGTGCAATAAGCACTCTCCCTGGCAAAGATCAATGGATAGTGGTTGATGATGACATAAATATTGGTGTGCAAACACATTCTGACAGAGCGGACGAAGAAGCGAAGATTAAAAAGTTTTCTAGAAGGCAAAAAATTCTAAAAAAAGTGTTCACAAATGTGGGTCATGGGGTCATCATGAGCACATGCAAACATAAATCAACTTAGTGATCCATTGCCTCCAATCGAAGCAAATGTAGGCTCTTCAGACAATATTTACGGCACAATTGGAATGCGAACAAAACTTCCAGTTAGGCGTGATGAAGTTCTCAATGAAAATGAAGACTATCAATTAGATTTTGAATAGAAAATTTTGGTTGGCATATGATTTTTTTTGCTGTCGTCATAGAAAATTATGATTTGGATTTGAATTTTTTGCTTAACAATATACAACAGGTTTTTGGGCTGTCTCTTACATGCTAAATTTTTTGATTTGCATTTGAATTTTTTATACTCATATACTTCATATTTATGCTTGAAATAACTCATGGATTTAGGAAGTGCATTATAAACTTACTTACTATTTATACGTAAGAGATAAGTAGTTGCAAATCTTAGTGTAGTTGCAAATCTTACTTTGTGATCATCAAAGTCCTACTTAATAAATATCAATGTCGGGTTAGATGTTCTGATTGCTATGTTATCTTTACATGGTATTTTAGAGATCGATTTCTTCACGAATTCTTTTTTCTTACTATATGTTTGGTCGATTTGATGAAAGCAATGGCGATTTGGAAGAATGTTCATGTGAACATTAATTACTCTGTGGATGTCTTTGAGTAGCAATGAGGAAGTCCTCAAGGAAATCATCACCTATTCAAGCTCTATATTTCGGTGAGACCACTATTCTAGATCTGAGCTGACATTAGTTTACTAGATTTGATGTGATTTGTATTGAGTTATTACATATTTATAGGACTCCCTGTTCCATAGTATTATTATGTTTCGACTTAACATTTTGTCCAGTTTTAAATTCTAGTACTTATGGAGATGTCAATTATTCTATAATGGCAACCAGCTCGAATGATGCGGATGGGACATTATTTTGGTAGCTCACCACTCGAAAATCCTGGTTTATGTTTAGCATTGAATTGTTAAACTTTCATGGCGGCATTCATTGATTCTTTCATTTATTAATTGTTAATTATGAAGCCCTCATGCTTCAAATCTTTCCAATTTTTGTTTTCTTGTGACCAATTCAATCTTTGTTGTCATTTTTAAAGCCTTTTTTTAATTCTTTGCTTCAAATATCACCATTCTTCTTCAATTCTACTTGTTATTTCAAAAGTATCACATCTGATCTCTCATTACTTGGTTAATCTGCGCTTTGAAGGAAGGAAACAAAATCAAGGTGTTTTGAAGTCTCCAATTAAAATTGTCTTTGATTCCATGGGATGAATTGGTTGATGATGAAGTTCACAGGAGCTCATTGGAAGGACCTTATTTGAAATCTGTTCTTCTTGTATTATTTGAAGAAGTATCCGCATTTTGCTCTCATCTTAGTTTCTGATCACTTTGAAGGAAGAAGAAACAAAAATGAAAGGTGTTGTAAAGTCTCCATCGAATTAAAGTATTGATTTGCTTTCCATGGAGGATGAATTGGTGATGATGAAGGTTCACGGGAGCTCATTGGAAGGGACCGAAATCTGTGTTATTATCTTGTGATCTTAAGCTGATGGCCATTTCTCTCATTCTCTGAACAATTTGGGGTCTCTTTTTTTTTTTTTTGGAAAACTCATGAGAAGTACATGAAGGAGAAAAGCATTTTAGTTCTTTATGGGTTACTCTTTCAGTTATTTATTATTCTTGATGTAAGATTTATATGCTACAAGTTGATTTTATTGGTTTTAAAGATTTTATATGCTTTATGTTTAGTTTTCTTGTCATCTAACAAGCTTGCTCTCTTAAAAGAAAAAAATGAAGTTAAATCATATGTAGGTTGCCTCTTAATTCTAAGGCATACAATGTTATCTAATTGGATGAAGTTTAGTCTTGGCAATTGCTAAAGTATGAGATCAATCAGGAAGAAGGTATAGCGATTCAAGCAGCTAATTTGGTTGATGAATCCAACACAAGGCTTTTGAGAGACTACGTCATGGAAGCGAGTCACATAGAGGATAAGTAGGGAGATTTTAGAATTGTTTCTTTAAATACAACTTTAGGGATGTAAACTTGTATATATACACATATACTCTCTCGATTCAGTATCTGCAATACATGGTAGCCATGTAATTAATGCATGAATATGTGACATTCCTTGTAAAATATCAATCAAGCTTATATAAATGTTTTTTGCTTAAAATAAACATTTATTGATATCAAAACATTTTATGACAAACTTAATAATAAATAGCTTCAAATGTGCTCTACCCAATCATTTCAAAAATAAAACTATTAGGACATATCATGGCAAACCATCTAATTTATTCATTTAACACAATAAACTTTAATATTTCCTGAAAATATTCCTTAATTAGATGTGTTCACAATACATTAGAAGATACAATTATAATAAACCAACTTAGTACATCACCATTGCAAAAAAATAACTACTAGTAAATAAAAATATTGCAATAACAACAATTAGCATTCCCATTATAATCTTGTTTTGTTTTGAGATGATCTCAAGTTTCTTCGTATTCTCTGAAAACGCGTGGTGGTTCTCGATATCATACAATGCGTTGTGTCATCATTTAACCACTTGAAGTAGCCGCAATCCTCATTTGTTCGATTGTGAGGCATCTTAAAATTTCTTGCCAAAACTTCAGGGATGTGTATAAAACATTGTTACGACAATGGTCTTGATATTCCTTATGAAGGATTGTGAAGATTCATTTGTGTTCATTGATGGCATGCCTTTGTTTGGTGGAAGATTATTAATTTTTTGGGATATGAAGCTTAAATGCGGCAATAGATCAACAACGATTAATTATATATATTTATCTCATTTGAATTATTAAAAATGTTGTTAAATGACATTTAGTTTGAACAACTTCAATCATTACGCTTACTATATATATATATATATATATATATATATATATATATATATAAAGCTTAAATCTGCGCGACCATGTAAGAAAATCAACAAGTCTTGAATTTGAAATTTTAAGCATAGGGGCAAGACAAAAATAAATGGAAGTCATGAGTAATCTTAGATCATGATATTCATCAAAAACTGTATCCTAATATTCATCTCTATGCCATGTCTTCCCTTCATCAAAATTGGTAAAGATTATTCTTTTACCGGTTTATAAACATATCATAATAAGTGATCGATTGGTAGATAAGATGTGCAAGAAACAAATCAAACTTTATTGTCACAAGAATATGTTTTAAATAGCATCTAAAACTAGTAAAAAAAAAATTAACCACATTTGTGTGCATAATGAAGCATACAAGAAACTAAGTTTATCAAATCATGCAGTTCTGATAGCAAATAAGAAAGTAAGTTTTTGTCCACAAAAATTTCAAAGATCAAAATCGAGTGTTAAATGCATTAACTATGCAAGAATGATAATCATCAGTAAATATAAAAAAGAGGTCAAAGTCATTTTAATATCAATTTCGCAAACTTTCTTAAGGTGCTTAGAAAATCTGAAGAAATTATCAATCAAGAAGCATATCAAGTGTCTCTTTAGAGTAAAGTGTAATTTCTCCCATGAAAATTTCCTGGAAATTGATGCAAATACAAATACCACTTATCCTACATCAAATGTAAAATAAAAGGATCCACTTCAAACTAAAGAAAAAGAAGTATAAGAAAAAAATATTCAACCAAAATTGTTCTTAGGAATATACCAAGGCAGTGAAAACAATCGAATTTTGGATATCCATGAATTTTACCTTAAACAAAGCAAGAAGCGTGACTACTAGGAGGCACTCAAAAGAACAAGCGATAAAAGAGGCAACTTGAGATATTGCTTTAGTGAAAGCGATAAAAGAGGTAATGAATAATCAATTGAGATAGAATGATCAGATCCCAGAACCAAGCATGCTTTTGTGAGAGAATAAGGTGAAGAGAAATTTTGCTAGGGTTGAATAGATAGAAACAAACTTTCGATTCTGAAGGAAGAGGATCTCGTCCGGATGAGAGGAGCATGGAAGCGGAATTCCATTTAGCAGCTCGGACGCTCAGGTGGATCTTGGCTCGCCTTCTTTCGAGACGGAGAGAATTGCCAGACGGAGCGAGAATGAGGGATTTCCGGCGGTCTCTTGTCTTCTCACTCTCTCGCTCTCTCACTCTCTCGACAATGCAGCGTGAGAAAAGGCAAGAAAGGCAAGAAGGAAAATCTGTGAAATGAGCGTTTGAGCAATGCCGAGTCGTCATTACTTTCAGGCTCCTATTCTGAACTGAATGGTAAAATTGATTCTGGTAATATTTGGGGTGGTATACGGGTAATATTAAACTTTCATGTGTTAAATGAGTAAATTGTATAGTTTGGAGTGGTATGTATGTAAAAACCCCTAAAAGTTATGTGATATGGATATAAATCTTCCTATTTATTAAAGTAGTTGGTTGATTGGCTCACTAGCTGTCTCTCTCTCTCTCTCTCATGGCTCCGGCAGTTGGATCGATTTAGTACGCTGAAATCTCCATCTTCACGAATTCTCTCTACTGTCTTCTTCCCGCGTCCTCTCATCTCAGCAGCTGCTGCGTTGCGATTATCTCTTCGCGTCTGCTCTATACCGATAGGGTCACGATCGCAAGGAGCCCTGATCACGACATTTGTGGATATCCAGCGCTCAAACCTGCTTCAGAAATGGCCGCCAATTAAATTTGAAGCTAGTACTTCACAGAAATCCACACCTGAGTGGAGGAGTTATTTGAAAAGGAAAGCTCTTCTATTAATCCTTCTTCTTCTTCTTTTTTTTTTTTTTTGCTTATTTTATGTGGTGTGTAGGTTTTCATATATATTTATTCAGGAGGAATGCGTGATGGGTATTGTTTACCGACTATTTCAATGTGATATTTCTACCTGGTCATGTTACTGTCTGTTGGGGAATCCCTTTAATTTTTTTATAATATATTTCTTTTGCCAAGTTGTTTCGTGTTGTTATTGTAACTGTTCTTTTCAAATGTGATCCTGTTGTAGGGTTTATTTTTTTCTACTGCGTATGCGGTTTTCCTTTTTTTTTTACTCTTCTCTTGATTTAAATCTCAAGAAAGATATTTTCTTGTATTATTCTTTACCTCGTATTTAGTTGTGTCATGAGAACCGCAAACATCTTGCTCCATGGATGATATGATTGCGACGTTGTTCATGGGATCCGTTTGCCTAACCACCTGTGTATTAAAGGAAGGAACTGTTCTGTATTCTATGAGTATTGAGGAAGCCAACTGCCGCTGGTTGCTTTAGGTCGACTTGTTTCTTCCATGGCTGAGCTCTCAGCTCTGGTGCCCCTTCTTGGGGAAAGAAAGTTGGAGTTTGGGTGCTCCAAGAAGAACAGGCCTATTCTGCAGACTTTGGCAAAATTGGTGTTTAAATCCTTGATGTGGGTGATCTTTATCTTCTGGGTTGGTGCAATATTTTTCTATCCGGCAGAGTTTGTGCAAAATTTGTTTTCGAAATGGATTAAACTCACTCAAGGATCTATTTTTGGGGTCACAGGTTGGAATTCCTTTATACTCCATTAATCTGTAAAAATTTTTACTGGAGAGAAACAGAAGCTTTTGCTTACAGTTTATATTTGTGCAAAATTGCAGGAACTATATTCCTTGTTTTCAGTGCTCCAATTCTTGTGATTGCAATCATGGCATTCATATATGTATCTGCCTTCTCTGGAGAAAACTTTGAGTATGAAAATTTCTTTCTTTCTCATCATTAAACTGTTCTAATGTGTTTATATGATAATAGGAAGATGATTTGGTTAAATCTGATAAACTTTTTTGTCAATGATTTTTACTTATTGGACAGGAGGAACAATTATAAATTCCCAAGGTATCGTCTGCAGACGTTCCCTGTGCTTGTCGATGGACCCTTTGGTGTTGTCTCTGCCGCAGAGCTGATTGGAATACTTCTGTTTACTGCATATGTCCTTTGGTCTCTTGCTGCTTATGTGGTTCGAAGTCATAGCATGATTGAGAGAATTTCACTGACAATGAAGGACAGAAGGTAGAGCATCTTCATTTATTTTCCTCGATTAAAGCATTAGTAACCGTTACTCCTATTTTTGAAGTTGAAGTGCATATTTGTCATTTTTTTTTTTGGTGTAGAACATCTTAGGATCTAAATATTTTAGGGCATATTTATGATGAGAAGTTCAAAATCACATGCACAAAAATCAAAATTGCAGCTCACAGACTTTGATTTAGACAAAAATTTAATTTTTCAATGAAATTTAGAGAATACATATTATTCAACTCAATCGATAATTTAATGATTGCCTGAATGAAAATTTAGCAAATAAATTTAAGATAAATGAAAAAAAAAACACCAGAGATTGAAAATCACATTGCTATCAAAAATTCAAATTTTATAAGATTTGACTAAATTCAATCATACATGTAAATTAGTCACAAAATATGTAGATGAAAAAGAAACAAAGAAAAAATTTACTAAATAAGAGGTACAAGTGCCATGCCAGTATGGAGATGATTTATTTTTTTTAAGTTCTAAATTAATATTTACATTCCACTAGAAGAATTCACATTGGATCCAATGTTATGCATGAAAATATACCAAGGTTCTACTAGAGATATAGATGAGCTCAAAATGTATAAGAAGAGAGAGAGAGGGCAGGACTCAAAAAATTAAAAGATTTTCTTAGGTGAATTGATATGACCTAGTTGAACCATTTGGATAAAGAAGGGATAATAAAATTGAATTATAGAGATAGCATGTGTGTGTGAGAGAGAGAGAGAGAGAGAGAGAGAGAGATTATGAGGAGAATCTTAGAGATTTTAAGGACTTCAGTGAGGTAGAGTTTCAACATAAAATATATAATCATATGAAGCTTGTGCTTGACTAGTGGCCCCTTATTCATAGGTGAGGACTAAGTTTAGTGTTATAGAGTTAACTATATACTGTGATTACAAAAATACATGATTGGGATTTGCATATCCTTTGCGAGTTCTTCTAGCAAGAACTGCTAATCGGTTAGAGAGTACTCAAGGTTAGTAGCGGAGTTTTTTGGGTGAATAACCTTATCGAATAACCGACATTGTTGAGTCCATTAGGCGGCTTTAATGTTGAGGATCAAGTAAGGGTTGATTCTTAGGTGACTTATCAAGATTTGATTTTAGGTGGCTTGTGGCTTGGTGAGTTTTAGAGGTGTTTATTTGGGTTGGTGGGTTGAGTTTGTATTTGAGTTTAAGTTGACTTGACCCGATTATGTTGGACTCAAATCTGACCTGATTATCATACGAGTAGAAAGCTTTGAATTAAACCTAATTCAACTTAAACTCGTGTAACCTAAATCCAACTGGTCTAACCCATTTTTTGTGGATCATGTAATTTTTTTTAATTATGATGACCAAATTTATCCAAATATAGCCTATTTAACCCATTTAACTGTCTCAAACTTACCTTGCACTTGAACTTGAATAGTAATTAGGTTATATTTAGGATATTAGGGTCAACTCAACCCAAATATCAATGTCAAGTCTTTTGACCTGAATGCTAATCATGTCAATCTAAATCTGGATTTTTTTCAAATCAGATTATTGGGTTAAGCCATTTTTTGACACCCTTAGTGAACTTCAAAATGTAGGTGATTTTACTTGATCACTAAAAGCTTTTGGTGACTAAATCAGGATCAATATTGTCTCAAAATTTTTACATGAGGTATCTTTTTTGATAAATTATGTATGGTTGAAAGATTAAATTAGCCACACATAAATAGTCGGGTGACTATTTGAGATTTAATCTTCTTATATATATATATATATAAATCAAGTTGAAATCAAAATTTTAATTTTAAGTCAAGATTGGCTAGCTCTAGCTTGTTTGTTCTTTGACGTCTGAGCTAAACTTTTCTTTAATGATACTTTCTAAATGTTCAATAAGCTATTTATCCTTGAGTAGTCTTCATCGATACTTTTTAGTTGTCTTTGTAGTCATTTAATTATTTATTTTCCATTTTTCAGTCATATATATTTTTGGGAAAAGCCAGAAATGCTGAAGTTGATGGTTACGAAACAGACAACAGTCTTGTCTGCCACTGCTACTTTCCATGTTTCTACTGATAGCATTTTTTTTTTTTTATTGCTGAACAGTTTCATATCCATAGCACATATTTCCTTCCCAGTAATATGTTCCATGCCCTCTCCATTGTGAATGCCGAGACACAATTCCATAAACTCCATCAAGAGTAACACTTTAGTTGCAGTATCCGCAGCTTCTTTAAGCATCATCACACTCGAGCATAATTCTCTGCTCTGTTCATTCTTGTTCTTGTTCTCATTTTTGGGTTAATTTGAAGCGCAGCTTGCTGATGCTGGAGATTATATTTTGCCCTTGCAAGACTCAATTGGATTATTTTCCGTCTGGCTGGGACATCTTACAATGGTTCTCTTCATTTCATGGATTGTTTTATGTGATTGCGTGGCTGTTCAGGGACGACTGCTCCAAGAAGTAAGTTTTAAGTTAATAGGTAAAGATTTATAGAACTATTTTGCATGAATTTTTTTTGGATTTAGCATTGTTTTGGTACGTTTGTCATTCTTTGATCTATTAGTTTATGATTTATATTCAGCATGAAACTCTTACATGAGCCTCGTGGAGAGAGCTCTGTATATTCTCGGATAGCTCATTGGACGGGCTGTGCTTGGCATGGGCTAGGCCTATTCAGACCGACTAGTCAAAGAGGGCTCGGGCTTGGTTTGAGCCTAGCCGCTGTCTGAAATTTTATAGTCAAGCCGCCCACTAAATGAGCTGTGTTGGCCTGCGAGCTTATAAAAGTCTGATTTTTTTTTACAATTTCAGTTTTATGAATTAAAATTGTCACATCAATCAAACATTTACTAAGTTTTTTTGGTAAAAATGTATAAGTTATTCAATAAAATCATATATTTAACCAATTGTATTTTTGAATTGGTAAAATTTAAGAGATTTTAACATAAACTATTACATTCTTTTGTGAGTTATTTTTTAGAGTGGGTGTAAGTTTGGCTACCTTGGGCTTTGACTGAGTCAACTTGGGGTTTGGCTTGGCCTAAAAAACTATATTTTGTATAGCTAAACCCACCGTTTTTAAGCAGGCTTATGACAGACCCATTGGGCCACCTGCCACATGCCTAAGTCTAAGTCCACCCACCTCTACAGAGGCGCCACCTCCAGCTGATGGGTGGTGGTAACCTCTTCAGGCGAGTGTGGTGAAGAGGGGTGGTACAATAACTGAACATTGACATCTATTCGGGTGATGTAGCTCTAGCCCAAAAGAATTTCCTTTTTAAAATCAAGATTATCGAAAATAAGAAAGAAGACAGGTCATCACCCCTGTCTTATTATAACATGGATTGCCATAATGTCGTCTTTGTTGAAAGAACTCTATCCTCATTGTGACTTATTGTATGCTCATCACTGCAAATTACTTCATTAACGTTAGTTTTATACATTTCTCTAAACTTATCAAGCTTTCCTCTCCAAACGCTATTAAATACTGGTAACCATTATATTTATTCATCATTTCCTCCATTATTCCAATGAGTTTCAATCTCTTGGTTTCAGATTCTAGAGTGGAGAGACATCGGTGTTTCCAATCATCCAGGGGCTATTAGCCTTTCTGCAGGCTTGCTGATGTGGGTGACATCTCTTCGTCCTGTGAGGAGGGCTTATTTCGAAGTTTTCTTTTACACTCATCAGCTCTACGTGATCTTTGTTGTCTTCTTAGCTCTACATGTTGGAGATTTCATATTCAGTTTTGCAGCTGGACCAATATTCCTTTTCATTCTAGATCGCTTCCTGAGGTTCTGCCAATCTCGTGATACTGTTGATGTAGTTTCAGCAGCTTGTCGGCCATGTGGGACTGTAGAGTTGATCCTCTCCAAGCCGCCAAGTATATTTTCTGATTTCATTGAAATTCTTCTATATTTTTGTTATAAGGGGCTATTTCGTTGGCTGAAAAAGAAACACAGTATAAAAAGAATACAATATATAGTGAAAGCAATATATTTGAAATACTTCTTGATTATTTAGTTGAAAATATTACAAATACAGAAGATTATTTTTTCTTGTTTAAAACAGAAGCGGTGAATGACAACGGGTAATGGTGGGCAGCCGGTGGCAGCGGTGGGTGGTTGGCAACAGTGGAGGAGGCAATAGTGCTAGTAGTAGCAGAGAATTTGCAGTGTATTTGAAAATTGCTCGTTTTGAATGAATTTCAAATAGATAAAAAATGAATTAGATGAATTAAGAATTTATTGAGTAAATACAATGCATTTGAAATACATCGGACCAAACAACTGAATTTCAAAATATAGTGCTCTTACTTTACATCACAAATGCAGCTTATCAAACAGCCCTTTGGTGGAAACTACAGCTTAAATTTCAAATATTATAATCACGTGAGTTGGTTGTCACAAGATGAGAAAACACTTCAGTATAATGTTCTCAATTGATTCAAAACATTTCAAACAGTACTTGTCTTATTTTCTTATATTTTCTGTCCACTCCAGTATGATGCTCTCAGTTTTGTTATCATTATAGGAATGCAGTATAATGCTCTGAGTTTTATCTTCCTTCAAGTTCGAGAACTGTCATGGTTGCAATGGCATCCCTTCAGTGTTTCCTCCAGCCCTTTGGATGGCAAACACCATTTATCAATTCTAATAAAAGTACTCGTGAATGGACTTCAAAGCTGAGGGATCTCATCACCACCGTCTCAGAGCCGCCTCAAATTGATTTACAGTCTAAATTTAAGCTGATAACCACCTCTGTTGAAGGGCCATATGGGCGAAGTACCATATCACTTGATGTGAGTATCGGTCTGTAATTCTTGTTTAATACAAATGGTTTTCTCTTTAATTTTTTTTTCCTGGTTTAGGTATGAAAATCTTATTCTTGTTGCTGGAGGCATTGGAATCTCACCATTTTTGCCGTCCTGAGTGATATTCTGCATCTGTCTGGAGAGGGAAAACCTTGCTTGCCAAAGAACATTTTGGTTGTTTGGGCGGTCAAAAAATCAATTGAGCTCTCCCTTCTTTCAACAGTTGACGTGCAATCCATTTGTCCATCTTTCTCTGGCAAATTGCATCTTGAAATACAAACTTATGTGACTCAAGAATCAGAGCCTCCATTGGTACGCATAACCTCCTATGTCATCAAATTTCATCGATAAACTCTGATCCTTAACTCTCCTCTCTTCGCTGTCGTCGCAGGAAGATGGTAAATTCAATGAGAAAATGAGTTATCCTCCCCTTCTTATAACTTCGACCAATTTGATGTCAAGTTTGGTCGGTACGGGACATAAAGTCTGGGCCGGAGTTTATGTTCTTGTATCGACTATCGGCTTCACCGTGTTCTATGGTTTAGTGGAATTATATTACATAAAACCTTATCAAGTGTTTTCTTGGTGGTACAAGGGTCTTTTGTTCACCATTTGCATGGTTGCTAGTGTGGTAATGCTTGGAGCCATAGTCATTTTCCTCTGGAACAATTGGGAAAAGAAGAGCTCAAGGGAGGAGAGGTGGATGGAAAATGATAATGAGAATAACTTGTTGAATCATGATGTGTTGGTGAGAGATGATGGAAAAGAGAATCTCACGAGCGTTCAAACAATTCAATATGGCTCCAGACCAGACTTTCGGGGTAAATTCTATCATATATTCTGTTGAAGATTTTAATGATCAAGGTTTCATTATAATTGCTGGGAAGTCAAGTTCTTGTAGATACATTCACACAAAATGAATTTGCTCAACCTTATTTAGTTTTTGACCAGCTGAGTTGGAAAAATGAAGCAATGATAACTTTAAATTAGAACTTTGGTTTAAGCTTATAATTGTGAAATCAACATTGGGAAAGTTCTGATTATTTGTTTCTAAAATCAAAATTAAAGGTGTTGATTTGGAGTAGTAGGTTGAGTTCGGGTCTAACTTGAATTTGACCCGATCGGGATAGCTATGACTCAAACTTGACTTGTTTATCAAACGGGTCAAAAACTTCACCTGAATCAGACCCACTTTTAATTAGATTGACCCAAATATAACCTGAATGATCCATTTAGACATATTTTAGGTCAAATTCAGGTCAAAATCAAATCAAGATTGAGTCAAAATACAGGCTCATGGTTCAAAATGAGTCATATTTGAGTTAATCTTGAGTTGGCGGATCAATTTCAAGTTAACGCGTCAGAATCAAATTAATTTTTGTTGACGGGCCAACTTAAACCCAACCAAAAAAACCAAATGAATCAGATTCTTTGACCCGAAAATGACCCAAAAGTTAATCGGGTTACCCTGAATCCAATTTTTTTCAAGTTTAGTTTATATTAAGTTATCAGTTCAGATCAATTATTGACACACCTATAATTTAAAACACTTCACATTTGTTTAGATTGACGAAAATTGAAGAAAATGAACTGAAATCCCAACAATTTATTGACTAATTATGTATCTGAAGCCTGTTCTTTTCAACTCTTCATGTCCTTTCAATCAAACTCCAACCAACCAATCATAGTCCTCAAGTTCCAGCAAGCATGATTCTAAACTTTTAATTGAATCTTTTATCATTCTGCCCATATTTCTAAACCTTTTTTTTAGTTCATCATATTAGCAACTTAACAGCATATCAGCAGAATAAGTTTCTTAAACCATCAAAACTCTGCTATCCTGATGTTCCTACCTGATTTATCATGATGAATAATCTTCATTTCAAATCAAAATCTTGCTACAGACTAATCATTAGGCAACATTTTTTTTTTTTTTACAGCTATATTTAGTTCATATGCAGAACGAATGGAACACGTTAATGTGGGTGTTATTGTATGCGGACCACCTGGTCTTCAGTCCAGTGTTGCCAAGGAGTGCAGGCATCAGAACATAAGGGGCAAATGGAACCATCCTATCTTCCACTTCAACAGCCACAGCTTTGATCTTTGAGATTCCAACAACTATAAGCTTATATGATACCTACAAGTATGTATATTCTATAGGTTTTTTCTTCTTTCAAGCTGAGCTTATAATTAGTTTGTAAACATGCTTATCTATTGTAGTTTTTATTTGAGAAGTTTATATTATGGCTTGTGATAAGTTGTAGAAAAAAGTTATTAAGAAACAATGTTTATTTAAGGGGAATTGAAATAAATTTCAAGATGGTCCTTTGATTATTTGCTTGTGAACAATTGAGTCCTAGAGTACACATTTCTCTAATTTAGGATAGCTGTAGTTGTTTGAAAAAATAACAGTGGAGGTGCTGCAGAAGAAATTATTAAGAAGCGATGATCAATATATAATTTTTTTTAGTTTTTAGAAGTCAAAGTATAGTTTTTTTGATTGTCACTGTAGGTAGTCAGATCAAGTAAAAAAATATACTTTACTCACAACAAATTTATCAAAATGTAGTTTGAGCCTACCCGATAATCTGATACCGCGATGCCCCACACCACAACATAACTACCGCCCCAAATGAACTTTTAGTTTTTGACTATGCATAATTGATCTAAAATAATCCCCCATATAGAAATATTGATATAAATTTAATCTTAATTTAATCCCTTAACTATACAAAAATTTATCCCTTAATTATACAAAATTTATTATTATATATAATAATAAATTTATTTCAATTGGAATAAAGTATGTATTTAAATTTCAATTATTTTGAACTTAGTTAAAGTAGAAAGTCACATGATATTATTAATTGGTAATTCAAAGTTGAAAAAATTAATCCTTCTGTGAAAAAAATTACAAAAAAAAATTATAGAAAAAGAAGAATGGCGACAACAACAAAAATCATTTAGGTGATTACATGAATCCCGTCTACATTGTCTATATTATGTGTCAAATTCTTTAAATTAAGTATCTAAGATCATTTTTTATCATCTTAACCAAATCTTTTTTAGGTACCTTTACTTTTTTTAACATAAAGGCAAATCTAATGTCTACTCTCTGTCGTGTTATGGACGATTTGACTTTATGTGGCCAATCATCTGACTCTCATCTCTCTATCTGCTATTCCAACTTTTTCCCAATATACTTATTTTGCATTATCTCTAAGAGTAAAGCCACTCATCCACCTAAGCATCCTCATCTTTGTACCACTTAAACTTAGTCTTATGCTTCTCTTTTATTGGCTAACATTCTGCACCATAAGTCATTGCAGGTCTTACCACCATCTTATAAAATTTTCCTTATGTTTAAGTGGAACTTTTCTATCACATAATAGGATGCATTCACTTCAAAATCCAACTTGAATTCTACTAATAACATCTATATTTTATCATTTTGAATGATATATCAATACTCACTCTTATTAATGACTTGTTACCTAATGTCAAACATTATCATTAGAAACTACAACTAAAATTACACTCCATATATTGGGTTTTGATCTACTTAACGAAAACTTTTAGACTCACAGTTGACCTCCATAATTCAAGTTTCAGTTGGACTCCCTCTCTAGTCTTATCAACAGAAGAATGTCATTAGCAAAAGCATACACCAAGGTACATCTTCTTGTAAATGCCTAGTAAGAACATCCATAACTAAAGTAAAAGATAAGGGCTTAAAGGCGATCCTTGATGTAATCCAAATAGGAAAATATTTTGTCAATCCTCCTTGTGTTTGGACACAAGTAAAGCATCATATCTATCCTTAATAACTTGAATATAATCAATATTAACTCCTTTCGTTCTAGAACTCTCTAAAGAACATCTCATGAAACTTTATCATAAGCATTCTCTATATCAATAAATATCATATGTAGATCCTCCTTACTTTCTCTGCTTCCATCCTTAACAAATGTACAACATCCATAGCGGATCTACACGGCATGAAACCAAGCGATTGTGAGAAAATTAAATCGTAACTATGCTCAATTACTCTCTCTCATAATTTTAATGTATGACACATTAACTTAACTTTATAATTTGCACACTCTTGTGCATCACCTTTATTCTTAAATATAGGAACCAACAAACTCTTTCTCCACTCATCATCTTTTAGTCTTTAAAATGACATTAAAAGATTTGTAAAGAAATTCCTTGATCTCCTAAACATTTTTCACTTATGGAATATTATCGTCATACTACTTTTCAATTCATTTTCTTTAAAGCTTTTAACTTTATATCTGACGATAAAATGAAATTCTATTTTTGTTTAGATTAAGGTTCTTAAAATCAATCGTATTTTCGGATCTTTTATTGAAAAGTTTATCATCAAAATTCCTTTATTTTCATATCGTTTTAAAAAGTATTTTATTATTTTTATTAATATCATCTCACTATATCTCTTTCTTCTCACTATCTCTTTTGGTTATTAACTTATACTGTCATCTTTTCTTCTTTTGGTATCTGTCTATTGTATAAATCATTAAAAATTTAAATTTTTTCGTCATTATCTAACTTCTTAGAATCTCTACGTACTTTATATCTTTCTCTAGGTTTTTTTACATCTAAAGTAATTTTTTATAACAATACTTTATTTTTTATCTTTTCTCGACTCACCCAATTGTTCTTATAAGAAGATTTTCCTTTTGATTCTCCGGCATCTTTTGACTCAATTTCACTATTTTTCCCAATATTATTAGACTTCCCTGAACATCCCAATTCTAATCTCTTGTGCTTTTCTTAAAATATTTTTTATTTGTGTTCTTTAAACTCATTTAATTACAATGATAATTTAGTTTATTTTTCTCTTACAAATAAAAATAATATTAAGTTTTTATTAAGTTATGGCTTAACTCAAAGTGATTTATATAATATATTTATTATTAAGGATATATACATATATATATATATATATATATATATATATATAATGCCATTTATTATGGAGTGTTGATTCTTTATAACTTTAAAACTAATTAAAATTTATGATAAGATACCAACAAACAAAAAGCTTATAAATAAGGACAAATGAAAGTGTTAAACAACACCAAAACTTATCCTAGATGTTTGAAAGTAGAAGAATGAACTTAAGACTCCATAAAATCTCATTCATAAAATAATGTAGACTGATTTTACAAAATTTACCTTTAATATTCTTTTATTGCATAATGCTCCCCAAGTTATTTATTTTAGCCATTTAACTTAATTTTAAAAATTATATAATAGTTTATTTTTAAAATTTTTTGTATAATAACTCTAAGTTATCTAAATCTATGATCAAGAGTTGTCACTTTTCTTAAAATAATATTTATTAATTAATATCATATTTATTAAAAATTATATTTTATAAATTCATTATTTCTCATATTATTATTAAAGTATATTTGGAGTAACTTTACGTGTGGTGCAATCAATCACCGCGGTATTTAAGAAACTACGTTCTAATTGCATTTTGAAAAAGTTATGGTGAAAAAATTATGTTTTTCAATCTGACATAGTGGAGTGTTGTGAATATCAGAAAGCTACGATTTGATTTTTTTAAATAATATAAAATTATAATACTCATAATAATTTTCTAAACAGTAGCTTCTTTTGCAGCAACTCCATTATTACTTTTTCAAACAATTGTAGTTGTCCGAAATAGACTCTTATCATTGAATTATTTTCTATTATTTTAATGAGTTTTCATCAATAAGAATTATGTTATCAATAAAATAAATAAATAAACTACAATCCATTATTTTGTATATACTTTTACCATCTCTGATTCAAAAAATTAAAGATATAATGATAATGCTAATATTTGATATCTCATTAGTCTTTCCTATAATTCAGTGTATGACTAATAAGTTTGATTTTTATATAATTAATATAATTTTGAATAACTCCTTTATTTTTTAAATATTGATATCAAAACACCTTTTCTTCAATCATTTTCATGCTTTTAGACTTCAAATTTTTTTTTTCAAAAAGATTAATTAACCAATATGCATCTCATATGAACATCAAATCTTATTTTTCTGCATTTTTTTTTTAGTTAAATATAACTTATTTTTTTTAATTCAGTCTACAATATATATATATATAGAGAGAGAGAGAGAGAGAGTTATATTATTCATTATACACTTCTAAAATAATTCATATTAAATAATAGTTTTAAATGTGTATTTATATATATATATATATTTTGTAATATTATCATTCATAAACAATATTCCATTATTTTCCTTCTAATTTATTTTAAATATGTTAAATTATCATTTAATATTGGTTAAAATATAATTAACTAATTTAATTATATCATTATGAGTGTATACCTTTTGACTTTTTTAAAATAAAAAATTATCGATATAAAATACTAAAAAAATAAATTATTCGAGCTATTTTAAATTTTATTGACTTCTCTAATTACATCTTTTATTCTTCAATATCATTAACTCTTTAAATAAATAAAAAATTAAGAATTTGATTATAAATTAAATATGATCTTATTAGTCATGATCAAATCAATACTTGAGAATTATTTTTCTCTCCTTATAAAGAAGAAATGGCTTCTATCTCATAAACTAATATTTTTTACTATTTATTTAAATATGTTCCTAAAATATTAATAAAATAAGATGCTTATTATTATAATTTAAATATTTTATATTAAAATAAGATTATTTAATATTAAAATTAATCTTGCTCTAATTATATATAATATTATGTAAAATACTAAATTAAAATTTTAATTTAATTTATTAATCATGAATATTTTGAGATTATTATCATTAAACTTCATCATCTTATACATAACATAATTATATATAATATTTAAGATCAAATTAATATCATTAAATTTTAATCAAAGAATCAAAATAAAATGCTATATATTCTATTTGCTCAATCCCCAACAGATTTTGCGTAAGGTTGGTTTTATTGGGTTATATGCGAAGGTGAGGTGTGAAATCTTAAATAATATGAAAGTATAAAATAAATATTATAACTTTAGTTAATTTTATTTTTAAAGATAGAAAAATAACTTCTGTTAAAAATATTATATCTATCTTTAAAAATAATAATTCTAAAATTTTTTATAATAAAATTTGATTATAATTGATATGACACTTAAAATACTACTAGTTGAAGCACGAATCTTGATCTAAAGCAGATGATCGAGTGAAAGCGGTGAGATCAAGACTTAAACTTTCATTGAAAACTTTGGGACATCGTTAAATTCAAAAGCTCTCAAATATGGAATTTTATAGTCAAATCGAGTGTCTCGGCCGGATCTAACAAGCCTCTAAACTTCATTTGAGCATTCAAATACACAAAATACATCACATGATCAAAGGAATCATCTAGTCGTCGATGGAGAGTGGTTGGTTTTGCATGTATTCTGAGAGCCTCACTCCGATCATAAATAGCTCATTCCTCATGAGGGCAGCAAGAGAGGAGAGAGTCCTAAAGCGAAGATCCTCCAAGCACTGTTGCCACTCGGCCGGTCGTCAACCCGCGTCCAGCCGCCGTCGTCGCCGTGATCCATCGTCGGCTCGTGTCTCCATCATGGCGACCCCATCGTCGGTCGCTGTTGTTTTGCTCATCATCTTCGCTGTATTACCACGAGCGTGCGTAGTCGTTGTTCCTTTCATGTGATTGTAATCCGTTATCCGGAAAATTTTGTACTCAAATGATACATAGTGAAGCTTTTCTTGGGCAGTGATTTTTTTTCTTTTGATTTTCCGTGAAAATTTATGGAGTTTTCTTTTATTCTTTAAATATATGTGTGTGATTTCATAACAAAGGTAACTTTTACTTATCGTGGCGGTTTTTAGCGCATGATAGTTTGGCGTCGTGGAAATATCAATCACAATTTACGTGAACACGCATTATGACCAATGGCATACTGTCACACGGGTCTCAGCTCCGACTCAGTCACTCTCAAAATCAATCCTTGAACAGGGATGCCGCTTACGCCTCACTCCCACGATAGGCGTGACCATGTTGGTGAAGAGCGACATGAATCTCTTTAGAAGATCGTGTCCGTAGAATGGAAGAGTCTCAAAATGAGATGATCCGACTTTTGCGAGGAACATGATCACTGCAAACATATCTCCCCAAAGATTGATAGCCATGGGAGGTCAAAATGCTAATCTCTTGACACGAAGTTCCTCGCGTAGAGGCTGATCGATCTCCTTGACTTTAGTTCACTCATCAAACACGTGCTCACCACTAATCCACCAATTATTGGTAGCGCACATTCTCGTCTTGTTGACTCATTTGTTATCGTGCGAATTATGACGCAATGCAAGACATTTCACCTTCAAGGCGAAATCATCCTCCCCTGTGGTATGAGTCCTCCTTTAGGCTATTATTCAACATCTATTCCCATGGGTTTCAAGCTTTCGGCATTGATTCTATGATGGGGCAAGCGACCCATATGAACACATCGACCATTACGGGACATCATGCATATCCAGCGAGCTCCCAACACCTTTGCTTTGTCAGTCTTCGTTACCCTCAGGGGCAAGCTCGCACGGTTACTCCCTTCAGGGGATCCATCCATACCTTTGTGAACTTCGCCAAGATTTTTGTAGCAGTTCATTACCAAGGAGGATCATTAAAGATTCCTCCCATCTCTCCGGCATTCGTCAAAATGATGGTGAATCACTTAAAGAATACTTCCAGAGATTCTCCTCAGAAGCTCGCCAAATACTTGGTAGACCCTGAATTACTAAGAGGTCTTTTCCTTGGAGGCTCCGTCACGGACCTTTCTATTCGTCATTGCGAGATCAGTCCACTCATACCGACTTGGTTCACTTGTGGAAGCGTAAATTTGGATGAGGCTATTAATGCTAAATAATTTGAACGATCCAGGAAAATGTAAGAATGCTCTAGGAAACACAGATTAACAATCCCATCAGAAGAAGCAACAAGACAGTCGTGATTTCCCCCCACGACCCTCACATCAACGATTGAATAACACACCGTCTGTTAACATCACAATATATTGAGATGAAAAAAAAATCAAGTGGCATCCACTGAAAAATTGAAATCGGGAGCAATATTGTCACTTCCATTGAAGTGGTGGACATACTACTTAAGGCATGCAACTCGAGAAAGAGAGGCTCATTCAAGAATATCTCGTCAATTTGTGCAAAACCAACTCAAGAAAACATAGCTCCAAGGGGCAAGCGGGACAATCATCACAACATAATAGTCGTCAAATAGTTGGAGAAATTGAAACGATTGCAAGTGGGCCACTACTATCTAATCAAGTCTTCATCCGCCTTTGAAGAGCGAGTTAAAAAATCTTGTATTAATCATCCCATCACTTTTAATAACTTCGGACTTGGAAGAGTCCAAGTTCCACATCAAGATCCTCTTGTCATCGGTGGGATTGGTGACCTGTTATGTTGAGAATTTTGATTGATAATGAGTTCCGTTGATATTTTATTTTACTCCACCTTTCTTAGCATAGTGCGGTTAAGGAAACACTTCAACCCACTGCGGGGCGTTATATGGGTTTGATAATGCCATGCAGTGGAGGGACAATCACCCTTCCGTTGTTCTCGAATTTCCTCGACAAGTCACTCACTTAGTTCAATTCATAGTTCAAGTCAAATTGACAATGTTATATTTGGAAGACCCTCAATCAATCTTGGTCTTTGTCACTTGGTACCTCATCTTAAGATAAAATTTCAAACTCCCATTGGGGTTGGGTAGTACGTGAAATCAACAAATAGCACAATCATGTTACCTCAAACAAGCTCAACCACGCCCTTCGGTGACCTTCAACATCAAGAATTTTAATCTTTAAGATAAAGAAATACCTCAGAGGATTTTGCCTGTAAAAGACCTGCTCCCCACATCGTTATCAGATGACCAACCGTCAAGTTATAACTAAAGATCCAGAGGAAAAAATCATCCATTGAACTTGGAATATGGAGGGTCTCTAAAAAGTGTTATATGTAATCTTTGGTGTATAAATATTATAGTCTTTAATTTATCCTGTTTATCTTTTCTTTTACACCTCTTATTTTTTGTTAACTTTCTCTAAAAATATATCTCATCCCTTTTGTTAAATTATTTTGTGATAATATTGTATCACCAACATTATCAAAATAATGAGTTTATGACTTTTTCTTACAAGCTTGTTTCTTCTTCATTTAATCCTCCCACTTGAAATATACAACTCACGTTGTATCTCGTTGGGCATGATCAATCGAGGGGACTTGATGGACCTCTTTCCATCTGGGTAAGAAGTCAGTAACACTTTGGGTACTAGGATAGGTCAGGTCCTTGGTGGACATCCAGCGTCTCTTCATACGGGTTAACGTCGTGAGTCACCAACAAACAATCTTGAATTCAAAAATCCTCAATGATTGATTCAACCTCTTCCATATAGGTTAACGCGAGTCGCTCACGACAAACAATCACGGACAGGTCAAAAATTGCAGTCATGGTGGCGCCGACCCATGCTCACCGACCATTTCAGCCGGGCATTGCCATCCACCATAGATGCGGTTGCCGCGGTCGACCGTCGTAGATTCACGTTCTTAGCCGACACGATGTACGGCTGTAGGTCTGCCGTAGACCATTCGTCGCGGTCCCCATCCGACAATCTGGCGGTAATCCCGCCATCGTCGCCGTCGTCGGTGATTATCGCTGCCAAATCGCCGATAATCTCGGTCATCCCCTCCGACCATCTCCCGTTCGATTATACGTGTCGTCGCGCCATTCTGGCCGCGTGCGCTACTTGCCGTCGTCCGTCATCCGCGGTCTCCGGATTATCATTGCGTCATTGCCTCGAACGGTCGGTCGAGGGTAGTTGATGCCTCTTTTAAGCAGGAGCCTGCGGTATGAACTACGGGTCTTGATCGCCTCAGAAGAGTCGTTAACACCTCTTTGAAAAACTGTGTCTTGCGTATGAATTCTGATGATCGCCTCAGAACTGGGTTCGGCGAGTTGGTTTTCTCTTTCGAGGCGGAGCACGTATGAGCTACGGGTCTTGATCCTCGAGCGAACTTCTCTCAAAAAGAGAATGTGTCTTCTCCCCTGGGGGGTTTTTATAAAGTGTAGGTAAAGGTAAATCATCAAAATCCCCAAAATCTCCAAAAGCGCCAAAAGCGCGGCGCGTTTAAATGGCACACTCCGCCTGAGCGTGGCGGTTCCGAGCGTTCGGCCGTCGCACGATTCAGCGCTGCCGTCAGTTCTGACCCGGCCCATTTGCGCCGCATGATCCATGCTGGCGACCCGACTCACAGCGGTTGTAGCCAGCGCCGCATGGGTGGGAGAAGCAGCTATATGACCTGTTTACCACGAGCGATCTGATGGGTCCGTAATCTTAAAATCGCCCCATACTAACACATCCACACAATGCTTATAATCTCGTACTCCCGAAGATCGTTTCTCTCAAAATATGTGGTTAATGGACCTCAAATTTCATTGAAGAATTTGCTATTTTCGGATATTTGACATATATATTTTGGATGATTGAGATAATATTATCCAAAAAAATAGCGATATGACACTTAAAATACTGGTGAAATACGGATCTTGATCTTAAAAGCAGTCGAAGTAAAGAAACTGGTCGAGATCAAGCACTTAAAATTTCATTAAAAATTTTGGGATATCGGTTAAAATCCTAAAAGCTCTCAAATATGGGTATTTATAGTCAAATTGATCCCGACGGCGGATCTATAGCCCAAGATCTCATAATTCTTCATTTAAGCATTCAAATACACAAAATACATCATATGATCAAAGGAATCATCATGAGCCGTCCGATGGAGGAGGGTTGGTTGATTGTGTATTCTGACCGCCCATTCTCGATCAGGCTCCGTTATGATGAGAGGCAGCGAGAGAGGAGAGCCAGCCGAAGATCCTCCACATGTATCACTTTCGGCGGTCAAACCAGCCGTGCGCCGTCGTGCGCCGTCTGGCCGATCGTCACTGCGCCAACCCGGCCTCCATCATGGCCTTCATCGTCGATTCTTTGTCCCTCGTTGTTTGCCATTATTGCTCTAACAATTGTTACCACGAGCGTTATTACATGCTTAGTTGTTCTCTTATATACATTCTATAATCCGTTATGGAAGATTTGTACTCAAACATAGTGGAAGTTTTTTTTCTTGGGTAGGTGTGATTTTTCCCTCTTTTTTTGGTTTTCAATTTTTTGGAGTTTTCTTATTTCTTTTCATCATGTGTCTGTATTCATGGAGAACTTTTCTTCGTGGTTTTCAACATAACAATAATATTCTCAACAAATTTTTATTATAATATTTGAGACAGTTTTTTTACATTGCTTTGTTTTTTGAACACGAACCGTTTAATTTTAGCTATTTTTTAGAAAATTTGTAGTGAAAAGTTATTTTGAGAATCATAGTTATTATAGTGTGGTGGCTATTAGAAAGCTTTTTTTTTTTAATTTTTCAAAAAAAAAAAAACAACATGAAAATTTTTTAGCCATTTTTAAAGGCTGTTTGAGAGTATGATACATCATTGAGTTATTTGAGAATCATATTTTAGTTACATTTTGAAAAATCTAAGATGAGAAAGTTATATTTTTAAATCCAATCTATCTACTTGCAGAGACGACCAAAAAGTTGGAGTTTGATTTTTGTAAAATAATAAGAATAAAAATTAGATAACTCCGTAACTTCATACGTAGTTTATACGTAAGAACACAATTATTTTTTCATAAAGTTATAGCTGTCTCAAACAAACCCTAAATATGTTTGAGTGTTATTTGTACATTTAAATAACAGAATAATTTAAAATAATACTTAAATGACCAATTAATTAAGATAATTAAACCATTAAATCGATTCCTCTAAGCTGGGTTATATTATCAAATTCTATTTATAATCTTAGGTTAATTATGTGAATATCATCTACAAATTTCTATTTATAACAAAGGTGGAATAACTAAAGAGATGGTAAATGAAAATAGTAAATAAAGTATGGAAATTATTATTTAAGTATGGAAATTTATTTTTATCATAACATTTGCTTGAATCAAATTATTTTTTCTTTTCATACTAAATCAGCTGGCTCTTGAGCTAACTCAAACTCGTAGAATAAGTCTTGAGCTTGAGCTAGAACTTGATTAATCAATCTCAATCAAAGTTGAGCTCAGACTCATTTACACGATTAATTTCATCCAAATACCAAAATCAAATATTTTATTAATTAATATTAATATAAATATTTAAACCACTAATTTCAAAACTAAATCAAATCTTTCATGGAAATTTAGCTTACTTTGATTATTTTTTTTTTTACAATCAAATTAATTTTACATATAAGTAATATTTTAATAGACATTAAATGCATAAGTTTTCCTCCAATCAAATTTGCTCCTCTTAATGAATTTATCTGAAGTTCACCAATCAGACGGTTGAGCTGAGTACGGCGCCAACTTTTTTTTTTTTTGACTTAGTCCTATTTTTAAATTAAATTTAAATTTAGCTAATAAAAGTAGGAGAATTTATATACTACACAATTCTTATGTATTTACATATCTCTAAGTTAGATATTTACTTATCTAATATTTTTCATCTTAAAAGCATTTCACTTTTAAAAAGTAAATAAAATGATATTTTTGATGTGATATTGAAGATTAAGATGTTATATATGTAAAAATTGAAGTTTGGGTGTTAGATATGTAAATACATAAGAATTGTGTGGTATGTATGTAAATTCCCCATAAAAATTTTACTATTACCTATAATTTTAATATTATATATTTATATTATAAAAAAAAAGTACATACTTATCACATAATTTTTATACCTTTTATATTTAACCCATAAAGTTAATATATATATATATATATATATATATATATATATATATATATATATATATATATATATGTATAAAAAAATATATTTTATTTTAAAAAATAATATTTTGATGTGATATAAAATTTTAAATATTATATAGAAATATTAAAAAAAATTAATAATAGTTTTATAAATACATAAAAATTATATTATATGAGTGTAAATCTTCCTTAGGGGATTTACATATATTTTAATTTTTATATTAATAACATACTAATTTAGCAAAAATTTTATCATCATTCTTTTTTAAAATAAAAATATATTTTTAAATATAAAAAGTATTAGATAAAAAATTAATTCTAAATATGTAAATATATAAGAATTATATTATATATATGTTAATCTTTTTTTATAAATATATATTCTGTTGGTAAAATAAATCATTTAAAGAACTGTTTTTGAGCCCTAATAGTCGACCAATTCGAGTCGAATTAGGTCGAAATTAATTTATTTAATATTTCTTCATTTGGTCTCCGATAAACGAAGCAGAGAATCCAAATCGGGACGAAGACAGCAGAAATAATTTCACGGTAAACAGAACAGAAACCAACTCTCCTCTCTTTCTCTCTCTCTCTCTCTCTCTCTCTCTCTCTCAACTCGCCTCAACCTTCTTCTTTCCTTCCTCTCTCTTCCCCTTCCCAATTTGTTCTTGGAGGATTTGAAAGTTACTGGATAATCTCTGGTTCTTCTTCGGCTAAGGAAACCCTAATTCAGTGCTTGCTTCGTTCTTGAGCTGCCGGTAATATTCAAGGGTGAGAAAATCTTTTCTAGTAGCGGAGAAGTGACGCCGCAAATGGATGGAGGGCCGGGTGCTTACAATCCGCGGACTGCGGAAGAGGTTTTTAGGGATTTTAGGGGCCGGAGGGCCGGGATGATCAAAGCTCTTACGACTGGTAATTTATTTCTCTGTTTCTATTTATAAGGTTGTCGTATCTCTTTTTGTGTGATATGTTGGCCGATGGTATAATATGTTTTCTTGTGCTGCAGAGGTGGATAAGTTTTACCAGCTCTGCGATCCTGGTGAGTGAGCCTCTGCATACCTTCCTGTCATGGTTGCTGGATTTTGGATGAGATTACTATCTGATTATAACACTGCGTGCATGTAGTCGTGGGGAGGTCTTCTCTTGATATTAGAATGGGGGTGATTAATTGCCTTTAATCTATTATGTTTTGCTAGCCAATTTTCTTTGTGGGCTTCCAATGCGGCATTTGCTTGCTTTTCAATTATTTTAGATATAACACGGTATGCCCACTGCTTCTAGGTATATTTATTATTACCCTATTGATATTTTTGTGGATGATTTAGCTTTAATAAATTTTAGTAACTGTTTGAAGAAAAGTCCTTCTAATTTGCCATTATAGCAGCTTGTATGCTTTAGAGGTCTATATTAGTTGTTACTACTGACGTTATTTAGAATATGGAATATATGAATATACAATTAGGGTTTTGTGAGTAATATTTTGTGAAAAGTGATTGGAATGATAAAGGTACTTTCTTAAATTATCCCCTTTTTTAATGTGCAGACAAGGATAACTTATGTCTATATGGGTTTCCTTCTGAGACTTGGGAGGTAAACTTGCCTGCTGAGGAAGTCCCTCCGGAGCTTCCTGAGCCTGCATTAGGTATAAATTTTGCTAGGGATGGTATGGATGAGAAGGACTGGCTGTCACTGGTGGCAGTTCACAGTGATGCATGGTTACTGGCTGTGGCATTCTATTTTGGAGCACGCTTTGGCTTTGACAAAGAAGCAAGGTATATGTTTGTTTGTAGATATAAATCATGTGAAATTGTTAAATTGTTGAATAAAAGCAGCTACTGTTTTTAATTTAGTCTATTAGTATTTGACGATGACACATTAGCTAAATTCTTGGGTCTTTCATTAGTTGAATGTAGTGAAATGAACTAAAATTTGAGATTTTTACATTTATATCAGCTTAATGTATTATACAACACTACAAAATGAAAGTGTAGGCAGCTTACGTATAAATATCACAAGCAAAAATCATACATTTCTTTATCGTGAAATAATTTCTTATTTCCTATGGGCATATAACAACCATTTCAGTGAACTGGAATGCATATTATACATCATTCAATATTTGTGTTCGTGCTTTCCATGGGTATTGTACTAGACATGCAAAACTAACGAGCAAGTGAGCAACAAAAGTAAAAGATAGAAGTCACAGTCATATTGAGTAATCAAATAATGATTTTATTGAATAGTTAAACTTCGGGCACCAATAAATATTTTTGTTCTATAGTCAGGTTTGTAATCATCATCACCATCTTCATCACAAATTCTTCACTTGGCCTTTTAAGTCATCCTTTCCATTCGTTCTTTCAAATGGCTGTATGAGGTGTGAATCCTGTATTTCTAGCTAGTTTAGCTTGCATCCCTCCACATTTTTTTTCTATATTATTTCTACCCCCTTAGTCCAATTAGTGTATCTTTTATCCTTTGATGTCTGGCCCCTAATCTCATAAGGTTTGTACTGTAATTTTCTTTGATGTGGATCAGAATCTGAAATTCTAATGTGATAATCTTAGACTTTCTTAGTTGTGACTTTTATTTATCATAACATTCTCATTCTATCACATCAATTTCATCTTTAATCATTGCACAACACATTCATATTAAACAATATAATGATATTTTTTATTTTTATTAAAACTTTATTTTTTTTTTTTGCCCCACCTTTGTCTTTTCATTTACAAAACAACGAACTTCCCTCCATTTTAATCAATCATGTCGAAGTCTTGATCAGAAATTATTTAAATAGAATGAAATAGTGATTCTGTCTTTAAACAGATTTGAACCAAACATTGCCACATATGCTTATAGCGGTGTTGCAGCTTGATAACGTTGTTCAATATCTTACTTGGCGTTGTATTCAAACTGATTGATTTGGGAGTCTGATTTGGTTTTGTATAGCATCTGCTTCTGAGTCAAAAGAAATTTGTGTTTTCTATGTGTGTGTGTGTGTTTTTTTTTTTTTTTTTTGAATTCAACGATCAATTGGGCATACCTTGTCAGGGTCAAGTAAATGAAAATTTCCTTATGTCCTATGGCATGCTCATGTGGCACTTAACACCATGCCATGACCATATTTCAATTCGATAGCTATACACAAGGTACTCAACAAAAGTGAATGAGTTGCCTTTCTCATTTCATTTAATTGAACTGAATAAGTTTAAATTTAATGAGACTTAAGTTCAGCATCATCACCTGATCATTAGCTTTATCCCAATTGTTAGAGTTGATTTTATGAAGTCTGAGATGGTAAACATGTTTTCATAAATTATTTTGAATTACCCATATTACTTTTGTTATTCTCTTTATTCTTGTCAATCTCACAATACTAATTTTATTAACTCTTATGATGGTTGCAATTGCTCTTCTTTATTGTATATTTTGAACCATTTGATCTTTTTTTTTTTAACTACATTATCTCCCATGCTATTTTTACATGGTTGTTTTTAATTGATCCTTTTGAGTTCTGCCACTTATTTGTCTTAACATCATAATTGGTATTATGCTCAACCAAACAATTAATGACTTCTTATCTACTTAACACTATGTTCAATACAACTTATTCAAGCTAATCATAGTTTTATAAAATTTACATTTAAGTCACTATAATATCTTTTATTGCTCAATACCAAAGACATTTCTCCATTTTAAATCATTCCACCTTGATACTATAAGTTATATTTTTATCTATATTCCCTTTATTATGTATACTAGATTCCATGTATTTAAACTTTTCACTCACAGGTATCACCGTAAGTTTTAATTATGTTGATTGATTATTGTTAATATTATATTCACTAAAATTTTATATCATATAAATAAAAAAATAGGGTTGAGAGTAGTAAATGGTCCAATATATTGTTCCATGATGAAGAAGTAATTATTGACATTGAACTTAAATATTTATGTTATATTATTTTGTTAATTTTTCTAGAAGTTATCTTCATTTATATTAATTTCCTTCCGGAACAATATTTTTATTTTCTTGTTTTTATCTTTCAATTTAATAATTTATTATCTCCTTACTATTATTTATCTATTATTTCTTTTTAGATTTATATGTGGATAGATTAAATTATTTTATGCTTTTCCATTTACTTGTCGGTAGCTTAATTCAGTTTGTAGTTGAACCAATGGCTTGATGATTCAAATCCTTCATCGGTTTTAAGTTCAGGCCAGGTTCTAAACTGCCCACAAGCAGCAAACTATACGGAAATTGCAATAATGTAGCAAGTGAAAACTTGCTGAATCAATGATTGATTAAGAAATTAAAGTTCAGGCCAGGTTCTAAACTGCCCACAAGCAGCAAACTATACGGAAATTGCAATAATGTAGCAAGTGAAAACTTGCTGAATCAATGATTGATTAAGAAATTATTCTATTTAAAGAAAGCTACAGTTTGAAGTGTTAAATCTTCTTTGATGCGTTCGGTCAATCTGATTTGACGATGATGTAGTTTAGTTGACACTGTTAAGTCACATAACAGTGTTTCCTGCCAAATATAGTTTGTTTGGTTGTTCAGCCTTACCATATGTAAAAGCTCGGTCAACATCCAAAGATTGAGATTTGTGTTTGATAGTATTTGTGATACACTATTCTTAGCTTTTTTATTATTAAAATTAATTTCAGTAGAGCAGAAAAAGCAACCACCCCACTTAGTGGGATAAAGACTTGTTGTTCAAAATGATGGTGAAATAGATGGAGATGTTATTAGTAGAATTCAAGTTGGATGGTTGAAGTGGAGGAATGCATCTGGCCTGTTGTGTGATAGAAAAGTTCCACTTAAACTTAAGGGAAAATTTTATAAGATGGTGGTATGACGCAATGACTTATGTACGAAAATGTTGGTAAAAGAGAAGCATAAGACTAAGTTAAGTATTCTTGAGATGAGGATGCTCAGTGGATGAATGGCTTTACTCTTAGAGATAAAATCTGAAAATAGTATGTTGGGAAAAAGTTGGAGTAGCTCGGTGGTAGATAAGATTAGAGAGAGTCGCCTTAGATGGTTTGGCCACATAAAGCGTCGGCCATCCGATGACGGTTAGGAGAGTAGATCATTAGATTTTGCTTATGTTAAGAAGGTAGAGTAGACCTAAAAGACTTGGTTAAGATGTATATAAAATGACCTTAGTATACTTGAATTAAATGAGAATTTGACATATAATAGGACACAATGGAGACGAATGATTCATATAGCCAACCCCTCTTAGTGGGATAAAGGTTTGTTGTTGTTGTTGTTCTTGTTGTGTAGAAAAAGCAACCACCCGTTTGTTATATATTTTGAACAAATTATAGTCTGCACGATACATCAAAACTGCATCATTCTCTGTGATACAGCAGCTTTTGGTTGCATTTTTGCATGTGCCAGGTACCAGAGGTTTGCAACCTGCTGTTCTGCATCAGTTGTTATGATCCTCAATAGACATATTTCATACATCAACAATATCTCATCATCATTATCATTAGCTTTATTTAAACTATTTTGGGTTTGACGTTATGAACCCTTAACCATCATTTTTTATTCTATTCTTTTGAGTGTTACTTTAGGTGTTTAACTTATTCTTTATAAATGATTTAGAATAGCTTCTATCCAAGTGTGTTAAAATAGATTTTGAAGCACGCTTCTCTTGCGAAGCAGTGCGGCATAATGAGGGGATCCACTTCACCTTGTGTTTGCATTCCCCTTTGTGTGATACAAACACTTGCATTTTTGAGCACTTGCACGAAACGCGTGAAGAACATTAAGCATGTTAGTGTCAACTTACTGCATGCCACTCGATTTTGCCAGTTTAGGGTTTAGGATTTGATAGATTTGACCTTTTTTAAAATAAATAGTTTATTTAATAGTATAAGGCTTTGAGGATCTTTGATCGAGCTTTGTTTTGATCACTCAGTAGCCTTCGTCCTTGATCACGTAGCATTTGTGATCTTTTTCTCTTGATTGAGCCACAAGCTGTGATGTAGCAGCCTTGGCCTTCGTGTGTAGCAATTGTGGCCAGCTTGGGACGGCCTAGCTCTACAGTTCTACGAGTTTAATATTTTTTAGTGTTTTATGGGAATATAGTATTTATAATTCAGGGTTTAAATTAATATGCTTACTTGAAAATGAATTCATCGTTGATACTTCTAAATTATTCGTGAATATTTTTAAATTGATTTTAAAAAAAAAACTTTTTGAAAAAAAATTTAAAAGTTAGTTTAATAAAATTTGTTTTATGAGAATATATATATATAAGATGACTAAACTTTAAATAATAAATTTTTACATCAAACTACCACTTGTTTCAATTTTGTAATCATTAGTTACTTTATATGCATATTAGACATTGTTAGAAATTTCAATTTGCAAGTTCAGTTTTGAAGTTTGTCTTCAAATTAGGTACGTGCATCACATTTCTTTTTAATTTATATCAAAATTTAAGTCATCTATTAAGTACCCCATGTTTTATAGTTAATGCTGAATGCATTATTAAATTTATTTAAGTCATGAGTGTTTGAGTTAATCAAATCAGTCTTTATTTAAGTTATAAGTGTTCTATCTTCTAAATATTTTCTCAATTATTCTAATTTTTACTTATTTCAATAAAATTTTTCTATATTAGAATTATATTATCCATAAAAAAGCATACACTTGACAGCTCATTATGAATATCCTTTTTAAGAATCTTTAGAACCAATAGAAAAAGATGCGGTGATAATGTTGATCTTTGATGTTCTATTGATCTCTCCTATAGTTTCATTTAGGAATCATAAGTTTGATTCTTCTATAATTTTATAATTTTGAATATTTTCTTTGTCTTTTAGTGTTGATATTAAAATTGATTTTTATTGATCATTTGACATGCTTTGGTTATCCAAATTTTATTGAAAAGATTAGTCAATCAAGCTGCCACATGACTTTCTAAAAATCAATATGCATCTCATTTGAACCTACAGTCTTATTTTTATGCATCTTCTTTAGATCTTATTCTATTTTATCTTCTTGAGTCGATCTATATTTTGTTGGCCAATAAAAGAGAAGCATGAGACTAAGTTAAGTGTTGTAGAGATGAGGATGCTTAGGTGGATAAGTGGTTTTACTTTTAGAGATAAAATGCGAAATGAGTATGTTCGGGAAAAAGTTGGAGTAGCTCCAGTGACAGATAAGATTAGAGAGAGTCGCCTTAGATGGTTTGACCACATAAAGCGTCGGCCGTCCAATGACTCGGTTAGGAGAGTAGATGCATTAGATTTGCCTTATGTTAAGAAAAATAGAGGTAGACCTAAAAGATATGGTTAAGATGTATAAAAAATGACCTTAACACTTGAATTAAATGAGAATTTGATAATAGACATAGTGGAGAGAAGAATTCATGTAGCCGAACTTAGTGGGATAAAGGTTTGTTGTTGTTGTTGTAATCTATAATATACCTCTTTATGATTTGTTCATTGTGTGCTTCTAAAATAATTCCTTAGTAAAACTCTCATTTAATGATTTTTTGAAGAAGCATTTTTTTATATTTGTTGATATGTTATCAAGATCCTAATATCTTTTTTTTTTAAAATCATTAACTTGATTAACATCTCTAGTTTGTTATCTCTTACCTGTTCTATATATCTTTTTTTTTTTCTTTTAGTTCCAAGTCTACTATACAAATCATAAAACATATGTAGCTTTTTTTTACACTTTCTCAATTCTTTTAAACTTTCTGTTAATTATTATAAACCTCAATAATACTCAATTTTATTCTTTAAATGAACATTTTGTGCATAATCATTCTACCACAAAATTTTTTACTAGTGTAAGATTTATTTTTAGAATCTTAAAACTACTATAATAATCTTTATAACAAAACTAGCAATCTTATCTAGCATCACGTTTGGCTCAATTGAAGAAAACTAATTTGCTTCCATCATCCGATGCTAGAAACATGTCTTAGAAATATTGGTATGATAGCTTGTGACAACTTAGAACTAGTGCTTGATGTAATTTAATGGAGCCAATTAATGGAACCAAAACATAAGTTATTATTTAATGAAGCAACATCTAAAGCTAGTGCTTGACAAAGAACACAACACATGAACATTTTTAGCCATGCATCCCAAGGGTAGGCTTTTTGTCGCATCAAACTTAACTATAAAATGTTGCGCCACCTTGACTTTGAATGCAATAAACTGTCACTGTTTAATCTTTTCAAATATTGCAACTCTAAATAAGTTTTACCATTTCTGTTTGTAGACAAGGTTTTAAAATTTTGAAAACTTGAGAAACAGTATGGTATCACCATCCACTTTATGAGTCATACATGCAAAATGTATCTATCCGTAATTTGTCATCCCATTAAACAACCGATTCTTTTGTTGTTTCAGTTTAGAGATTGTTTGTTGCTTTGCCAAAAGTCGTTACTGCACGTCAATCTTTCAAATATCAAAGTTTAGAGAGGACACTTTTGTTTGTTCGCATCTAACACCAAAATGACTGCGTCAATCAAATTTACAGGTTCTTCAATAGAACCTCTAGCCTGTTGACCAGTACCATGACCTGGCCCAAACAAAGCCTTTAACCCATCATATTTTTTATTTTTTGCTCATTGAAGTCCGTAAGGTGGAGCTTTATTTTGGTGCAGGCGATTTGAACTTAAGATTTTGACAACAATTTCCAAAGCCCTTACAAACAAGAGTAATTAGCACCTACTACTCCGTCATACTTAGTAGGGTTTATTTAGATTCAAGTCCTTGCAGCTTCTTTGTGATCTTCCCAAAATGTAATTTAGTGCACGTGAAACGTAAGTAAACATTAAGAATGAAGATCTTACAAATACTTCCTTGCATTTTGCGAAGCTTATGCTTCTTCAACTAACAAAACATTTTTGTTTTCACTCATTACCCTCTGGCATCAAAAACTACATCTGCTGGATTTTCTATAATTTTTTCTTTTTGTTTCTGACTCGATAAAAACTTGTTTTGAGCTGATTTTATGACTCCAAACCAGTTTTATAGCAACAAATATATGCATCACTCTTCCATTGGCTAACTTTATAGGCATGTTCAACACTTCCCTGTTATAATATTTAGCATCTTGTTATCCGCTGTGTTACCTGAAAGCATTCTCTCCCTCCTTTATCAGATGCACCACTTCAAGGACTAAAGCTGATGAAGTAAACTTTTAGCATAGTAGTAGTTCAAAACCAAATCTAAATTGACATTTATCTTCTTATAGTTGGTGCTTCAGAACATTAAACTATTTTTATTTAGTATAAATAAAAAAAGGACAAAATTTGATATTAGTTTTTCTAAATGCTTTTTATTCACAGGAAGCGGTTGTTCAACATGATTAACAGCCTTCCCACCATATTTGAAGTTGTCACAGGAGCAGTCAAGAAACAACCAAAAGAAAAAACCCCTAATGGAAACAGCAAGATCAGCAAATCTAACTCTAAGGTAAATTTAAACACTTAAGAAATCTGTAATACTTTTTTATCTAGTTTTATTTTATTTTATTTTAGTTTTGGGGGATTTACATACATGCCACATAATTCTTATGAATTTACATGTCTGCACCAAAGTCTTAATATCTGCATAAATAACATATAAATATTTATTATCACATCAAAAATATCACTATCTCTAACTATTTTTAAGTGAAATACATCTTGTTATGCATAGGAAAATGTTATATATACGTAAATATCAAATTTTACTAATTGCATGTAAATTCATAAGATTTATGTGGTATATGTATGTAAATCTTCCTTTTATTTTTTTGATCCCAGCCAAAGACGGCATCGAAATTGGCTCTCCCGAAAGATGATGATGAGAGCGAAGAAGAAGAAGACGACGAAGAAGAAGAGGATGACGAACACGGGAACACTCTATGCGGCGCTTGCGGCGACAACTACGCCAATGATGAGTTCTGGATATGCTGCGATGTATGCGAAAAATGGTTTCATGGAAAATGTGTGAGGATCACTCCAGCTAGAGCTGAACACATCAAGCAGTACAAGTGCCCTGCCTGCAGCAACAAGAGGGCTAGGTCATGAAAAAGAAGAAGAAGAAGAAGAAGAAGAAGAAGAAGAGATAAGCAAGTTTATGTTTAGTTTTTAGATTTTAGTTCCGTTCTCTGTGATGTATGAACAATTGCAGTTGCAGTTTAGACTTCTGATTATTGCTGTTTTGGGCATGTTATTAGTCTTTCTGCTGAAAGCTGAACCTCGGTGTTGCTATTTGATTTAGTGCTGGATTAATCAGGGGTTTTTTTTTTTAATTTAGAATTTGATTTTAGGTCAAATTGATCTTTCCTTTCTCTTCTCTTGGCCAACATATATAAATTTATAAAATCTTAGTCCATAATGTAGTTTTCTTAGCTTTGGTAAGGGAGGCCAAAGCTGAGTAGAGTTTGTACTTCAGCTTTCATGGTGTTGGGGCATGAGATGCGATTCTAATGTGGAAGGCATATGAGTTATGCATACCTTTTATTTTTTAAAAGGTTTATAAATATACCACATAATTTATATATATTTATATATCTAATATTTAAAATTAGATATTTATTCATCAAATATTACTTTATTTTGATTTGTGACAATAATCTTCCAAGCAAGTAGATAGTTTCTTTGAGAATACTTGATATTAAATACTTGCAAGAAAACAAATCTCTCTTTTGATGCTCAAGAAACAATATAGTCAATACTATAAAGTTTCTTTTATTTTAAATGTAGGATATATTTTAATTGATTAAATATTAAAAAAAAAAAAGTAATCTTTGCACATATTAGTGTTGGATATACAAAAAAAATCGGGATTTTTAGAAGCAAGCAGATTGTCAGATTGAAATACGTTGTCAAAGAAAAGCTGATTGAATTGCCGAAGGTCCGTAGCCGTCGGATTATCAATCAGACGGTTAAGATTATTAGCCCTCTTAGGGTTTGTTTGATCCATTTATATAAACCATTCGTTAACTCTTCGCTCTCTCCCGCCTCCCCTTCTCCTTCTTCCACACTGCTAATCTGTTTCTTCTCAGGTGTTCTGCCTTTTATTATTATTATTATTATCTGTTTTTTCTGGGGAAAGGTTATGATTTGGCCGGTAACGATGATGAAAGAAGATGAATCTTCATGAGCGGATCAGAAAAATGATTAGTTCAACTATATTCGCTGCGTTCTTTCTGAGTTCTTCTTGCTCCCCTCATCAATTATTGTGCTTTCTTGTTTTATTATTTTATTATTTTTTACTTTATGATGATTGTTGCTGTTGCTTTTCTTCGATCGCGCTGTCCAGCGATGTTTCTTCAGAGTTCTTCTCGTTTTATTCTGTCATTCTCTTCTGTTCGAAACTATTTTTAAAAGAAATATTTATGTGTTTATTTTGATTTATGTGCTTTTTTCGATTTCTTATTTGATTCAGTTGAATTCAATTTATCGATTATAGACTTCAGAGTTTTGATTCAAGGCTTGTTCATATTGCGAGAGATTGCAACAGCAACCTCGATCTCTCTCTCTCTCTCATTCTTCTCCCCCATCTTTATAAAAATTGCTTCTTGAAGGAAGAAAGTTATGCTTTTTATACCTTCGAACTTTCAGAAACGCATGTGATTGAATTTATTGAAAATTTTTATGTAAACAAACCCTGTAGGAGAAAAAAAAAATTGATGCTCGATTATGTTTTAGTAGTAGAAGTTAAAACAAAATTTGGCAGAATGCTAGACTTCTTGATAAAAATCTTATGAGTATTTGATATTTTGTTGGAGGCTGTTTTATTTCTCATAATTTTGTTCTTCACTTGTCTTAGGAGTGATGGCTGTTGTGTTTGTGCCCTGCAACCATGATCATGAATTGGTAGGATATATGTTGAGGAGGAGATAGAACACACAGTAGCAAGGAGAGTGATGCTTTCTAGCTTAGCTCAAGGACTTCTACATAGGGGTTAGTGGGGGTGTTGATTTTGGGGAGGGAGGAGAATAAAGAGAATGGGTTTATTTCCCCTTGGTTTAGCTTTTGCCATGTGTTTCTTTGTTGGTTAGAATAGTGTAAGTTGGTAGTGTATGGAGGAGAAGAGGAAATTATGCAAAATAATCAAAATATTATTATTTTTATGCTCATCTTCTTGTTTTCATTTATATTGGAGTTGTGATCAAAGCTTGAAAGAACATGAAATTCTTTCTCCCATTTTTTAGTTTTCTCAACATTTGGTATTATTGTTTTAACTTTTATGTTGCACACTTCTTCACCATCATCATCATGGTTGTAGGTTTACAAAATGATTGATTTTTTTTTGTGGCATGAAGAAATATGGCTTATCATCTTTGATGATGTTTTCATAGAAGTTGACCTTTACTTTACTTTGGGGAGCAAAGCATGAGCAACTATTTAAATTCATTCATAAAGGTTGTGTGGTGAGTGCCACACCATTGCGAGCAATATGATGAACATATGAGTGGAAACCTAGCTTCGGATTGTTGTTTGATTGTATGTTGGGAAGAAGACATGGATCCACATGATGCAATAATTTTATGGTTTCTACAAACTCAATGATGATGATGATGATGAAGTAACTGAAATTGCCTTCCATTTCGAGGAACTTAGAAGAGGAGTTAAGATAAGTCAAGTTTAACTCATAAGCTAGCTTAATTTAGTTTAATAAATGATTTATGAGTTGTGTTTTTTTTGAGATAATTTTAGTCATTTTTTATGCTTGTTTTTCGAGAACAAAGCAAGTCTTAATCAATTGATTGAGCTAAGGAATGCTATGAATTGAATTTGATGAGATAATAATTTAAGTTTGAGATAATCTTGACTCAATTTTTAGCTATCTTGTTTCAATTTTTTAGCTCATTCTATTTGTTTAAAAATATTAATATAAAATACATGTATAATATATTAAAATTTAATAGTTTTAATATAAATTTGTTAAAATATATGAATTTATATCTCATTTTTTATATTAGGTATTTATTACTTTTTTGTTATTTTTATTATTTTATTGCTATTAACTTAGTTTACATTATTTATATAAATAACTTAGGTGATTGTTTAAATATTGAATAATAAACTAATGATTTTATGTTCTTAAGTTACCATAAATATTTCTATCATATGCAATAAGTTTCTACCCTAAATAAAATCTTTTCAAAATTTTATCTTATTTTTAACATAATATCTTGGACAAATGTTTTGGGATATTTTATGCCTAAATACATAATAAAATTTTGTTGTTGGTCAAGTCAAAAGACAAAGAGGGTGAATCTCTATCATAAAGGGGTTCTCTCATAGGTCAAGCAATCTTTTAAGGGTAAGAATGGTGATTCTCATTTTTGCAAGAATGATATAATATAATATGTATGATATTAGACATATAACATATAATTGAGAGGTTGTTAAATTTTTTAGTTATTTTGATTATATCTTAAGTTTTAGAATGAGGTTGAAAGTTATTTTAAATTTTAGTTATGAGTTGTTATTTGGGTAGAAAAATTAATTTTTTTTAAGAACCTATCACATCCTGACAACACATTAAAATATCAATCAAGAAGAAATTATAAAAATTATGTTGTTTTAGTGCATAAGTTAAATATAACAATAATCATTTTATAAATTACCGTGAAAGAATAAAGGGCTAGTGCGATTAGGTATCATCACACATCTTCAAAAAAGAGAAAAATTAGGTAGTCGAGTTTTACCCTTATGTAGATCAAATTATAGAAGAATATTATAATTTAGAATTAAATACATGCTATGGGATTTTCATTTTTCACTTTTTCTTCTTTCTTCATTCTTTTGATTTATTTTGCTTTAAGGCATCACATGTCCTCCTAGAACTAAGTATTTTAGCCAGTAGTTATCCTAAATCTTATTACATTAATCTAATTCTTATTGCAAAAATTATATTTTCATGTAAAAATAAATTTAATCACATTTGCAAAATAAATGTTAGCTAAATATGTATATTCTCAAGCAGTTATATTTTATAATTTGAATCAACACTTACAATGGATAATAATTAAGCACATATGTCCTAATCATGGATTATGCTAAGAGGCTAAGTAACCTCGAAGTAGAAGCATTTATATTTTCTTTAGTGACCCCATTAACATAATCCCACGCAGAAAATAACATTAAGATAAGAATGACATAACATTTAGTCTACGAATCATAATCCTAACATTCAGTCTAAAATATTATATCATAAAATAAAATATAATATTATTACATATAGTGTCTTAACCTAGAACTAGAAGTAATGATTTAGTATTTTAATGTGTGTTTAAGTTTAGTGTGCTATGTCTTAGCTAGGTTTTTAAATTGTAATTATCTAAAATTTGGAATTGTTTAAGTTACACATTAAGGGTGATTTTGTTTTGAGTTATTTTGGGAATTTGTGAATTTTAATTTATATTTTTTTTTATTTTATTTGATTTACACTTAGCATCTAAGTGTTGTAAAAGGAATAATGAGATTTAACCTCATTCATCGCTACTTTAAGTTATTTTCTGAAACATGTTTTTATGATTTGATTTTTTTAGTGAATGATTTATTAAATGTGTTGTTAGTATTAAGTTTAGGTTAATCTTAAAAGATCATATTCAACATGAAAAATATCTTAAGATTAATGTGGTTGAATTACTATCACATAGAATATATTATACCATTCTTTTTCATCACCCATAACATACATATGATTTAACATTTAATATATCTATACATACAATATACTTTAGCATGCTTAGATGATTATGAATGCACATGTTTTTAATAGAAAATGAGATTTTCATTTCTTTAATCAAATACACACACATGTTTAAAAGATGTAAGCAAGTATATGCCGTTGTTTAAATCAGGGAAGTGAGATAATTAAAACCTCTTAGGCATTTAAAGCTCGTGATTCAATACCTGATATATATTGTATCTTAAATACATATGAATGTACACATAACTATAAGAATGAAAATGATGTAGGGCATCATCGTCACCGTCGTCGATGTCATCATCATAAAGCTTAAATTCATGATTGGGTCTTTTATTATAATTTAAGTTATGTATTGTTGGGCTTTTATATTTTATATATGTCTTGAGTTTATATGTATCTTTTTCATGTCATGAGTCATAGTAGGTATGATATTTTTAGTATGGTGGTGAGTGGTAGGTTTGATAATGGTGGTAGGTTTAGTAGTAGGTGGTGAAAGGTTATGATGAGTTGGTTTGAGTATTCTTAACTCTCTCTTTCAATCTTATAAATAGGGAGGCTCTTGTAATGCTTGTACTTGATTTGAAATAAAAGTTATATTCTTAAATTTCTTTTACTATTATTCTGTGCTTTCCTCTGAGTGACTACTTTTGAGTGTGTGAGTTCAACCCTTAGAGAAGACTTCTAAGGAAGGAACGCGTGATCCACATCGATAAAGCTTTGTAGAGGTCGACCAACTTATCTTCGCTTCAGTTATTTTAAATCTGTATAGTTGGATCGTTCTCATAACTTTTCGTTATTTCTTTGCACTTATAAGATTGGATCTAGTATGGTTAACATAACTTTAATCAAAATATTTTCAACTTCACTAAATTCATAATATTGTGAATGCGCTCAATAGTAGTGTGCATTTATCATTATTTTTTATGAGGATTTAAGAATTATCGGTGTAATAAATATCATATCATAAAAAAATACCCTTATCCTACATCATATTTGGTATCAGAGCAAGTATGTTTCTTTGGGAACATCTTGTTTAGTATTGAGTTTTATTTTTGCATTAGAGTAATCTTGTAATTCATTATTTAAAAAAATATACAAAATTTTTATCTAATTAGAGTATTTACTTATTTTTTAATTGTGTCTTTGATTTCATTACATTGCATATTTTTTTTAAAATTAATTAAATATTTGCTTATATTAAAATTTTTAAAAGAATATCATCATGTCAACTCATAGCGATCTTAGATATCAAGATCAATCCTTAGATGAAAAATATAATTCCTATGAATTTTTACTAGATAAAATAGAAACACTTACTCTTATGCACCAATAAATCTTTAATGAATTTCAAAAACGATTTGAAGCCTTAGAACAAAAAGTTGGTTGGCTGACAACACATTCACCAGAAACTAATCCAGTCCTAAAACTTCAACTTGAAGAGAGAGGTCATCCTATCGATCCCATTCCTCTTCCTCTCCCGCCTCATCCACATTCTCCTATTAGACCCCGTTATCGCTCTAGGAACAACTTTAATGAATATCCCGAGTTTGATGAGGTACTTCCTTACCCATCTCATCGAATAGGAAGACAATTAAGATGAGATGAAGGTTATGCTCATCGAACTCCTTATGAGCATTATCCTCGACATTACGAAGAGCCATGATTTAATTTTGTTGCCCCTCGACGTACACTTAGAGAACCTGATGATAATGTATTTGTAGGGTTAAAATTGATCCACCTACTTTTGATAATCGACTTGATCCTAAAATTTTCTTAGATTGGTTAGTAGATATGGACCAATATTTTGATTGGATGCCCATGTCGAAAGAAAGACAAGTTCGTTTTGCTTGCATGAAATTAACTAGCCATGCTAAGACTTATAGATTAATCTCACACGAAAATATCAACGATTAAGACAACCACCTATTGCCTCTTGGGATGAGATGAAAGAAATTTTAAAGCAAAAATATATGCCATTAAATTTTCATGATCAATTTATGGATGAAATGACTACGCTTAAACAAAGGATCTTTAAGCATTGTTGTATATGACATTTGATTTGATGAATTGATGAGTTGTGATGTTAGAGAGGATCATCGACCGCAATCTCTAGATTTAGAAGGCGATCGATAGTAATGAAATGATAACCCGAAATTTATTCTCTTGAGGATGCATTTGAGTGGTGACTCAAATTGAACAATATCTATCACAACCTTATGCGATTCATAACTTCATCTATAAACAATTCTCAATCGCGTGTTACCCCTCATACTTTAGCAGTTCCTAAAGGATTTAGTGAAACAAAAGGAAAAGCTTTAATGGGAACATCTGGTTCTAAGACTTCTAGCATTACTTGTTTTACATGTGGTAAAATTGGTCATTATGCAAGTACTTGTCCTCGTCGAAACTTACACTTAGATTATGAAAATGAGGATCAACAAATGAAAATAATGATAATCAAATTGTAGTTGACCCTTGTGAAGAAGCTAGTGATGAAGAACATTAGATGAGTCTCATATATACGGTGTGTTAGCTACCCATGAGTTAATATTGATTGGGCACATTAATTTTCCACACTTATTTTAAGAGTGGTGAAAAGATGTGTAAGTTAATCATTGATAGTGGCATGAATGTTATTGCTACCTCTGCTACTTTAGCTAGGATGAAGCTCACCCTAGAGACCCACCCACAACCTTATAAGATTGCTTGGGTGGATAAGACCTCTATCTCTATATCTCAATGTTGTCTTGTACTATTCAATTAGGAGAATATATTGATAAAATTTGGTGTGATGTTCTTTAGTTGGATGTTGCTTATATACTTTTAGGTAGTTCTTGACTTTTTGATATGGATGTCACAAATTATGGGCGATCTAATACAAATGCTTTTAATTTTCAAGGTAAGAGAATTGTCTTAAATCCAGCTAAGCCTAAAGAGGTCACTCCACTTCAACCCCAAATTCTTCTCCTCCCATAGAAAAGAAATCCTTACATATTATTAATAAATGTCAGAGATTAATGGGAATATCATTTTTGCATTAGTTGTCATAACATCGAAAATCAACCTTGTGTTAAATCATTCTCATCAGTGAACTTTTATTGGAGTATCAAGATATTTGTCACGAAGAACTTAGTAGTGAGCTTCCCCATTAAGAAGTATCCAACATGCCATAGAGTTAATTCACGGATCATCACTCAAATTTGCCACATTATCATATGAACCCAAATGAACATGTTAAAATGATAAGTTGATGATTTACAAAAAAGGATTTATCGGGAAAGTTTATCCATGCAACCCGCTTTCTTACCCCAAAGAAAGATGGTACTTGACATGTGTGTAGATAATCATGCTTATAAATAAAATCATCAAAGTATAGGTTCCCCATACTTAGACTTGATGACATGTTAGATATGATGGCTGGATCAATATTTTTCTCTAAAATTGATCTTAGAAGTGGATATCATCAAATTCATATGAGAGAAGGTGATGAATGGAAAATAATATTCAAAACAAAAGATGGTTTGTATGAATGACTAGTAATGCCTTTTGGATTGACTAATGCTCTAAGTACATTTATGCAGTGATGACTCATATCTTACTGTTCTCATTGGAAAATTTTTAGTTGTACTTTGATGATATTTTAATTTTTAGTAAACTAAGAGCGATCATGAGAACATTTATGATAAGTCTTTGAAGTTTGAAAGAAAGACTATATGTTCGCTTAAAAAATGCTCATTTATGATGTCTTGAATCTTCTTAGGATTCATTATTTTTTTTGTGATGGCATCTCCGATCCCAAAAAATTAGCTATTCAAGAGTGGCTACCCCAACCACAATTCATGATGTACGTAGTTTTCATGGGTTAGCTACATTTTATCGAAGATTTATTTGTGGATTTAGCACTATTATGGCCCCTATAACTCAATCTCTTAAAAAAAGAGACTTTGTTTGGACAAAGGCAGCTGCTGATGCCTTTTCTAAAATTAAAGAACTTTTAACAAGTCCATCGATATTGAAATTGCCAAATTTTGACAAAGTATTTTGAGGTATCATGTGATGCTTACGAGTTGGTATTGGAGGTGTTCTTAAACAAGAAGGTCATCCTATTTTTTTAGTGAAAATTAAGCGAAGCGTCAACATATTCCACATATGATCATGAGTCATGCGTCATCCAAACTTTACGTTATTGGCTGATATTATTTTCTTTCATGAATTTATACTTTATTCGATCACGGCTTAAATATCTAAACACCCAAAAAAGAAACTTTATTCTCGTCATGCAAAATGGGTTCAATTTCTTCAAGAATATACGTTTGTTCTTAAACATAAATTTGTGGAGAATAAAGTGCTAAGTAGAATATGTACATTATTAAATACCATGAGTGTGAAGGTTCAATTCAAAAGGTTAAAGATGATTATCCTAATTGTAAAGATTTTCAACAAATTTTTGAATCTTTAAAATTTGATGTTTCAATTAATAGTCCAATTATCAAATAGATGACTATCTCTTTCGTGCACAACTATGTATCCTGATTCATCACTTCAAAATTTTTTTATTGAGGAAATTCATTGAGGTGTGTCCGGTCATTTTCCATGATAAGACAATGTATGATGGATGATAGGTTCTTTTGACCTAGTCTTAAGAAAGATGTTGTTCATATCATTGCCCAATGTCGTACTTGCCAAGTAGCAAAAAGTGAAAAACAAAATTATGATCTATACACACCACTCCTAATTCCCCACAAACCATGGGGAGATTTAGTGCGGACTTCATCTTAGGATTACCTTGCACTGTACAACGTCTTGACTCTATCCCTGTAGTTGTTGACCGATTTTCTAAAATGACACACTTTATTCCATGCTATAAGACATCAGATGCATCACATATAGCGACAATTTTTTTTTTCGTGAGATAGTTCACTTACATGGACTTCCTAAGACAATTATGTCTGATCGTGATGTAAGGTTTATGAGCTATTTTTGGAAAATTTTATGAAAAAAGCTTGGCACAAAACTCTTATTTTCTACTTACCACCCTCAAAACGATGGACAAAACTAAATTGTTAATAGAAGCAAAATTTACTTAGGTATTTGTGACCGATCATACTACTAGTTGGGACCTAGTTCTTCCTACCAAAGTTTGCTTATGTTCAATTAATAGGTCAACCGATGAGTCCTTTTCATATTGTAACTGGTTATGATCCAAGAAAATCAATTGATCTGGTTGAATTATCTGTAACATATAGGTCTAGTGCATTTGCATCTTCATTTGCACAAAGCATGCATGATTTACATCATAAAATTCAACAAAAACTTACTCTGAGTTATGATAAATATAAAGCTAATGTTGATGCACATATATATAAAATTTAATGAGGAGATTTGGTTCTTGTTAAAGTTAGACCGAGAGATTTCAACGAACTCTTAAGAAATTAACTCTCAAGAGATCTAGTCCTTATAAAGTTGTAAGGAAGATAAATGATAATGCTTATGAAATAGATCTTCCAATGAATGATTTCTCCAATATTCAATGAAATTTAATGTTGTGCCATGGGCAAGCCATGGATAATACTATTCCCTCTACAAATAGTACTGACATGCAGGTTCATACTTCATCACCAACTCCTATACCATCTCGCCACTTAAGATCACATCGTCTAGATCAAATTTTAGAAGATCAGATTATCATCACATCTGATGGAGGCACTTAAAGGTTTCTCATTCATTGGAAAGGTCTTTCTCCACTTGATGATTCATGGCTTATATTTGATGAGTTACATCAACTAGACTCCAATTATTACAAGAGTATTGATTTTCATTCTCCGAGGAGAATCCTTTAAAGCCTGGGAGTGTTGATGCAGGCATTATTGTCACCATCACGCCATCATCATAAAGCTTAAATCCATGATTCCTTTATTATAATTTAAGTTATGTATTATTGGGCTTTTATATTTTTATATGTCTTGAGCTTATATGTATTTCTTATGTCAATCCATGAGTCATTGTAGGGTATGATTTTGGGTAGGTATGGAATGAGTGATAGGTTTGATAATGGTGGTAGTAAAAGTAAAAGTTTGAGTATTCTTCTCTCTTTCAATCTATAAATAAGGAGGCTCTTGTAATGCTTGGTACTTGGATTTGGAATAAAAGTTATCTTCTTAAATTTCTTTTACTATTCTTGTGTGCTTTCCTCTGATTGATGACATTTGAGTGTGTGAGCTCACAACCCTTAGAGAAGGACTTCTAAGGAAGGAATGTGATCTCCATAATGACGGACTATTTGTAGAGGTCGACTTCAACTTATCCCTGCTTCGCTGCTAGTTATTTTAAATCCGCTACAGGTTAGATTGTTCATAACTTTTCAGTTATTTCTTTGCACTTATAAGGTTCAGATCTCTAGTATGGTTAACATAACTTTAATCAAAATCTTTAACTTCACTAAATTCATAATATTGTGAATGTGCTCAATAGTAGTGTGCATTTATCATTACTCTTTTGTGAGGATTTAAAAATTATCGGTGTAATAAACATCATATCATAAAAAGCACCTATGTCTTACATCAAAAAATCATGTAAAAGATTATATTTTTGGTTGAATTGTTTATACATGTAAAGTAAAGCTCTATCCAAATTCTAATACAAATATACATATGAAAGAAATTAAATAATTACATGCCTTTGTTAACTAGGAAAATGAGATAATCAAATGACCTCTTCGGGGCTACTTAAAGCCATGTATTTTCAAGATGTCTAGACTATATACTTATTATCATTCAAACATATATAAATCCACAAATGAATGTAGGAAAGAGAGTAAAATTTTGACATACTTAAGGCTATAAATAGATGCAAATCCTATATATATTTATAACTACATTCACTCCAAATGTTATTATTAATTTATAATTTTTGGAGAATAATTTTGAATTTATTAGTGATAATAGCAACACATATAATAAGATTAAGCCAACACATTCAATTTTACATAAGTAAATTTCATTTGATTTTGAAAATATGTGTTGACCTCATTTTTAGAATGAGCTCTCAATACCTCCATCTTAGGCATAGACCTTAAGAGTTTCTTAGTCTTAAGATGCATCTAGTGATTAGGTGGATACTCCCCTAGCCCTAGAAGACTTAGAAGAGTTAGCCATAGGAATAGGTCATGCTCTTCTAAGTCTTAGAAATTTTCCTACCCCTAGAGCATGACCTCTTCCTTCTTTCCAGTGAAGCTCCAAATCAATTCCATTTGATTTTCTTCATGACTCAAATCAACTCCATATGATTGAAATATATGATTGAAACCCATGATCAAAATCCACAAAAAATTCTTATGTCCAAATTTTGCCTAAGTCCTTAATTTTCTCTTAAGGGCTTAATCAAAATTATGATCAAAACCTATTCAAATCTTTGAGATTTTCTCATACCTCATTTATATTCTCATTTATATTCATGTATAAATAAAATATAAATTCAAACCCATCAAGTCAAACTCAAAATTCCAAATCAATGTCCTTAAGTCCCTTTAATTTTCCATTAAAGGACTTAGCCAAAATCAACTCTAAAATTTGATCAAATCACTTCAAACTCATAGAATTTTCTCAAAAATTATTTATATTATCATTTATATTCTCATATATAGATGAAATATAAATATAAATCAATCAAATCCAACTCAAAAATTAAATTCCAAATTTAAAATCCTTGAAATTCCTTTAAATCCCTTACTTTCCATTAATGGATTTAACCTAAACATTGATCAAACATATTCAAACTCATAGAATTTTCTAAAAACTTATTTGTATTCTCATTTATGTTCACATGTATAAATGAAATATAAATAAAATCAATCCAATCCAATTCAAAAATTAAATTTCAAATTAAAAATTTCTTTAAATCCTTTAAATTCCCTTTAATGGATTTAACCTAAATCATGATTATACCACTTCAAATCCTTGAAATTTTCTCATGATCAATTTATATTATCCTTTATATTCACATGTATAAATGAAATATAAATTCAAACAATCAAAACCAATTCCAAAAATCAAACTCAAATCAACTCAAAATCAAATCTACGCCTTTCAAGTCAAAATCTTGAACTTAGCCAATCACTTTCAAATCAAGCCAAACCCTTGATTTTTTCTCATGGTTCAATCAACCCTACAATCATGAGCTCATATATAAATCCAAACTTCAATCACTTAATCAAAACCCAAATAAAAAATCAGACCCAAAATCCCTTTATATTCTTCCTTTGAACATGAAATTTTCAAATGGATCAAAATCCATTTGACTTCAAACTACTTGTAAATGAATTTATATTTCAATCATAAATCCATATATAAGATCAACCAACTTCAAATCAAGCTTGACCAAGCCATTTGACCCACTTAGGCTCACTTGACCTAAAGTGACCTAAAATACCCTTATGAGCCAACTTTTGATCCTAGCCAAATTGGATTGAACTAAACTCATATATCCCTCTCATCATGATCAACAATGATCATGGGATGATCAATCAATCAAATTAGGTCAAACTAAGTCAAACCTAAGGGTTGACCAAGTCAACACTTAATTTAAAGTGAAATTTTACATAGCCAAATTTTATCATAGGCCAAATTGATTGAAACCATTGATCTAAGTTCACTCATGACTTATGTTTGAACTTGACCAAGCCAACATTTGAGCCCAACATTTGAGCCTAACCTAGCCAAATTGGCCCACTTGAGCCAAGTTGACCCATTTTGACCTAAAGGGCCAAAATGTGTCAAAACTTGATTTAAGCCAAATTGATTGAAACCAATGGGTCAGGTCCATTCCAAATCACTTGTGAAACTTGACTAAAATCTCAATTGTCCAACTAAACCCAACCTAGCCCAATTGACCTTAGACCCAACATGACCTAAATGGGTCATGTTGAGCCAAAATTGAACCCAACACAAATTGATTGGAAACAAAGATACCAATCCACTCCATATGACTAATCTAACCTAAAACTACCCTTGAATTAACCCAAATAGGTCAAATGGGTCAAATAGGTCAACTTGACCCATTTGACCTAAATGAAGTCATATGAGCCAAAACCAAATCATACCCAAATTGAATCAAACCAAAGCCACCAAAATATCAATTGACCCAACCCTTGGCTTGACCCAATTTGACCAATTGGTCAACTTGACTAAGTTGACCCATTTTGACCTAAATGGGTCAACATGAGCCAAACTATCAAATGGATTCCAAATCCAATGAAACTTGGCCAAAACTATTTTATCAACATACCAAACATACCCAAATTCAAAAAATAGCAAAATGACCATCCTACTCCTAGGCGATAGAACAAATTTTAGCCTAACTTATGGGTATTTTGGTCATGCCCTCTTCACAATCACTTGAGGCTCTCCTAAAAGCTCAAGGGGACTTAATGATGAGTGGTGCACCCAACCCAATGGGTTTAGGTCAGCCCATTTGGCCCATAGACCAAACCCGACCACATAGCTTGAAATTGAGTTTTCAAATTCCCTCTTAAGCTCAATTTCAGCACATGGGAGGTTGGCAATCCACTCAAGGGATCAAACTGACCATGTGTACACTCAAAATAACCTAAAAAACCTCTTCAATCTCAGTAATTAGATCAAAATGGCAAGGAATGGTTCGACCATCCAATTGCCATAGGGGGTGATATACTCCCCCAAATTCAATGAAATTTCATTAGACTCACTATCAATTTAAGCTTAAGAACCTTTAGCAATCATCAGAGAGCATTCTCAAGGTCTTGAGAGATGATTAGAATTCTTCCTTCTCGATTTTGCACAGTGCAAAAATAGGGGAGGTAGAGTGATTAGCTAACTTTCTCCACACTTGATCTCCTTCCCTATTGAAATCTTCAGAGACAACGATCATTTACCTTAATCAAGAGTTTTCCTAAGGGATCCCATCCCTTAGGATGTAATTGGGGCTTACCTCCTCAGGGGAACTTAATGAACCTAATTTAAAATAAACAATGCTTTACTCTTTTCATATAAAAGTGAATCTTTGGTACATATGCAAACCCATTGTCCTGGAGTCCATTGAGGTAATTGGTTTCCATTAAAGGGTAGTGAATTCTATCTTCTTCAGATAGTACACTTTTTTTTGATGATGTATCCATCACCAATAAGTATCTGCAGATCTGCTATCTTACTAAGGCTTAACTATATAGTTTTCCCTCTCCTTTCACCACAGATTTGAAGGCGACTCTTTATATATTATAGGAAATTTTCTTCATAGATTTTTCTGGTGACTCCGCTGGGGATGGTTCCTTTCTCCATCTTTGGTAAATGATCGTTGTCTTTGAGTATCGATAGTGGATTTGTACTTTGGTATGAATCCAAGACTATCCTTCTTTCATGGTACTTAGCTCATTTCATTCTTGAGTTGAGTTAGCCAACATCTTAGGTTTTAGGATCTCATTCCTTGTTGGTCTTAAAACTTGGTTTCTCCAATGGGTAAAATGAAAAGATATAAATAAAAGATATCTTTTAAGACTTCTCCTTATCATTTTCATGATAAGGAAAGGTTCATCTAAAAAAAAATAAATCTTCCATAAAGAACTTTGCTTTTCAAAAATGTAGTTAATAAAAATATTTTTCAAAAAATTTTATCACCGTCATTTAACAATTCCCATAATTGTTACATGTCGGGATTTTCAAAGAGTAAACTAATAAAATTTTCCAAAAGCACAAATGAACATGTTCTTTCAATTCACTTTGATGAAGATTTCATTTTCAAAATAAAATGAACAATCAAGTTTTTCAAAGATCACAATCATAACTATAAAGTTTTCAAAAAGCACACATGAACCTTTCCATTCAATACACTCACACTTATTGAATGGAAAGTTCATTTATAAACAAAATAAAAATTTTCAAAAAAGCACATATGAACACCTTCATTTAATATACTTAAATTTATTAAATGAAGAGTTCATTCCCAAGTAAAATATCTTTTAGGAAATCCCACTTAAACATATCTCACATATGTTTTAAGTTGGAATTCCTCTCTTTCAAAAGAAGAAGAAGCAACAACCATACACAAAAATTTCATATTTCAAAAATAAAAATTGATCTCCATTCTATATACCTAAATTTGTTGAATGGAAGTCCCCCTTTCAAAAATTAAAACTTTAACAATCATATTTCAAAAAAAAATTTCTTGACATATTTTGGAACTTCATTTAACATACACAAATTTGTTAAGTAAGGTTTACAAAATCCAAAATCAAAATTAACAAACACATTTCAAAAAAATTTTCTAAACACATTTTGGAACTTCATTTAACATACACAAATCTGTAGAGTAAGGTTTCCAAAATCCAAATCCAAAAATTTTCAAAATTCAAAACATATTTTGGGAACTTCATTTAACATACCTAAAATTTGTTAAGTAAAGTCTCCAAATCCAAAATTCAAAACTTTTTCAAAAACATATTTTGAACTTCACCTAGCATACTCAAATTTGCTAAGTAAAGTTTCTAAAGTCAAAACAAAATATTCAAACACCTTTGAACTTCCTCCTTAGCATAACAAATAAGGAGAAGTTTCCATTTTCAAAAACAAAAAAATGAAATCAAAATTTTAAACACACCATAAGTAAAATTTCCATTTCACAAAACCAAGTGGGATTTCATCTTTAGCATATCAAAGTTGCTAAAGTTGAATCTCCACTTTCAATCATTTCAAAAATAAAATGAAACAAAACATTTAGGATCTCCTAAGCATACCAAATTTGCTAAGGATCCTACCATTTTTCAAAAAATAAAAAATTTCCAAACAAATGAAACACTTAGGATTTCGTTAGCATACCTAAATTTGCTAAGTAAGGATTCCAAAATTTTTCAAAAACTCAAAACAAAATAAAATCCACAAAAAGAAACAATCACTTTCACTTTACTTAGCATACATAAATTTGCTAAGTAAGTGAAATTCCAAAATAATAAAAAAAAATAAAATCATTTGACCCTTACTTTAACATACCCAAATTTGTTAAAGGAAAGGGTCCTCAAAATCACAAACTCAAATTCAAAACATAAACGAACCTATGGAAGCATCCTATCAAAAGTTTTGAATCCATGTTTCAACATACTTAAATTTGTTGAAGTTTGGTTTCATATTCAAATTCCTCTTTCAATCAATCTTTCCAAATTCATTTGAACCCCACTTAACACTTCAAAGTTGTTGGATGTGGGTTCAAATTTTCAAAATTCAAAAAATTCAAAATCTATGGAGATAGAAAATTGAAACAAGTTCATTTCTCATTGCAGATCCTTTTCGCAAGTACGGTTTTAGTTTCAATTTACTACATGCAATGGCGTTCTAAATTTGTCTTTACTTTCCCTCATGGCATGGATCTAGCCTTAGATCAGGTTGACTTTTCTTGTCTAGACCATACCCACTTAATCCATTTCGGCTAGGGATTTGAGGGGGCTAGGATTTCTTGTGAGGGCATTCCCCTCACCACAGTCAGTAGGAGGAAGGTGGCCTGGTAGAATCCGGTCATCAAGGTAGACTAACCCTCTGATTCATATATCTCCTCACTGAAGAGGAAAGCTACATACTTTAGTTCGCACCAGATACAGTCTTCAGCTTCATCCTAGTAGTTGCACATGTTACCGGATGAGCTAACACCTACCATCTCTGCACCCTCAAGGGTAAGCTCAGTGTGGTTTTCCTCCCACATTTGAGATGGTCAGCTCACTCCTCTCTACTGCACTCAAAAGAACAAGAACTGCATGGCCAAACAGTTCCATACTCTGAGAGTGAGCTAGGCCACTAGTCACCATGGATGAGTCTCCCATTACTTCACCACCGGTAGAAACTAGTTTCATCCTCTCTGATCGAGATAGAGGATGGGAGGATCCATTCGCCACCTCCTCCGGTGCATTTACCTGTAGTTTTAGAGAGGTTATGCTGCCGCTTTGTTCTACACTAGGTAGGCGGAGCATACAGACACTTAAAGTTTGGTACTCAGTTCAATCTTCGATCTGTTATCCCCCATAGCATAGGGAAGAAAATCTATCAGGAGAGGGCCCGTGAGGCCCATACATCATACATTACTAAGAGAGAAGGGTTCGCCACCGCTTTTCGCTTTGGTTGATTTTTCAGCGAGCTACCCGACTAACCATACCGATAGTATTCAGGGACTAGTCACCATAGAGGGTATTCATAGAGTGGTGTCTCTACCCCACCGCTCTACCCCACGTCTGCCATCACCAGTGTAGGTTTCAGGATCACCCATTCCATCTAAGGCCATGAAGGCTACATCCGGGGAAAAATGTACCATGTTGGTGATCCGATATGGGATCCTACCTCCTACACCACCCATTAGGTAGCTCTCGCCGACCTTACCTAGTGGCGTGGAAAGAGTGGTGACCCAGCATTGGTCGTTCCTTCACCAACTCACCATCGGATGTGAGATGGTTACGCTTATCAGATATTCCGTGATGGCGCTCAATTGTAGTGGTGTGAGGATCATCCTAGATTGTTACCCCATTACAAATAGATCAATCAAGAGTATCATTCTTCTAGTGAGTACACCGCAGTGATTGACTCCCCATTACAAGTGCGATGCCTCTCGCATGATAGCATCACAGTCACCAAATACTTGAGTTAGATCGATCCTTGGATGAGATAGTTGCACACTATTTTATAGAGAAAAAAGAGATCTTGGGGTACCATGGTCCGATAAAGGGAAAGTCAGCTTTGATCCCAATGAAGATGACTTGATGGGAGATTCAGCTGGAGTCCGCATGGTCGATACTAGAGGTTCTCCTCTTAGGGAGCAACAGGCCATGGAAGGTGATGAGGTTGATCAAGGAGACACTACAGAATCAGCCCATCACCTCCGACTTGAGACAAAAGGATGAGCAGATTGATAGGATGGCACATCAAGCTGTGATTTATTAGTAGTGCAAATAAGCCCTCCAGTTCATCCTAGTACATTCGATGTGTCACTGAGTGCATGTCTTAGAGCAAGACTCTACCTCCCATTGAGCAAGGTAGCACTAGTATGTATAGGAAGGTAGTGAAAAGTACCTTCATACATTAAAAAAATTTGAAATTCATGGTTGAGCAGCAGGTGAAGGAAGCTTTGGCTCAAGCCCAGGGTGGATCATCGGTTCCATAGGGTAGACCCTACCAAGAGGAATTTGATGTTATCCAGTATCCCAGGGTTCTGTGCCTCCTTCCTTCAAAAGCTTTGATGATAGTGAGAATCCGAGGAAGTATATAGCTCACTTGGCGGTTGTGACAAGGATGCTTTACTCTTTAGACTCTTTGTCAGTAGCCTGTCGGGTATTACTTTTGATTAATATACTGAACCACCCAACGATTCGATAAAGACATTTGCTGAGTTAGAGTAACTATTCATCAAGAGATTTGCTGGAGCTCAACAAAGGGTTACTGTAGGTGATCTCATTGTAGCACAACAACACCTCATTGAGTCACTTGTTAATTTTATTCTCTGATGGTGTAACTTGAGTATGAAGTATGAACCGCAGCTGTCTGAACAGTATGCCATTGAGATTCTCTTAAAGAATATCAATGACCCGATTGCCTTCATGATTAAGGGCTTCATCATAAAGATATTTGAGAAGCAAATCAACAAGGTGGCTAGTCTATAAGGAGAGGCCAAATAGTTGCCTTTCCAGATCAGTTGCCAAAATAGAAATCTTAAAAGGTCTATGAAAAGAAACCTAGAGCAGTAGCAGTGGTTGACTAGAGATCAATCCGAGTGACCACAACCTCAGTAGCCTCCACCTCCTTTGCCACCATCGAGGCCTTCCATAGTAGCCTCCATGGCTAGACAATCACCATACCACCATAGACATGCATACCCGCCGTCAGGTAGCTATGGTCCACCTACTCTATTAGATAAGTTAAACAAACTTTATTCTTTTAAGAGGGAGGTAATCAAGAAAATCTTTAATATTTTCTTAAAGAAACCTGATTTTTAGCTACCAGAGCTTAGGAGACCAGAGGAAGTAGACAAAAGTTATGATCCAAACTTTTGCCTTACATTCATCAAAGACGTTTGGAGGATTGCTTCACATTTAATCCTTGGATACAAGTGATCCTACCAAAATCAAAGAAGGTTGGGACATCTCTTTGTCTAAAACCTCTAAGAAAATAATTGAAGATCAGCTTTCCTTTGCTTGAGTCGCCTCAAACCTCCAACACCAAGAAAGGTTTGCAAGTCAGTCTCTAGGAAAGTGGGAGTCCGCAACAACAACATTGCCCGGATAGCCTTAGCATAGCCACCGACCGTGTCCAGCCTCCAGCCTTTAGTTGTAGCTTCCACACCGATGAATTTTTCCATTTCAGCTAGCTCTTTTGTTTCTTCTACTAGTAGAACTCTTGTATCAGCAGATAAGGGCATCAAATCCCTTACACCACTCACTCTACTTGACTTACTGCACTCCAAATACTTCCAAGAAATTGAAGAATAAAGCTGATTTGAATTACATCTTTGTCTCTTCTGATGAGTTGTCTTCTTCTATTCTTAATGATAACTCTTTAAGTCTAATTAACTATAATAATCCCAATCTTCCTCTTTCTGATTCAGAGTTAGATTTTCCAACTCTGAATACTACGGGTTCACCTCTTGAGATATACTTGGAATCATCCGATTTTGAGGGTCCCATAGGAGAAGCTGTAGGTGAGCTTGAAGTGCGGGTAGAACTTGCCACCACCTTGCCTCCAGAGATTACCGAAGTCAACCTCCATAGTGGCAAAGTTCTACCTCCTCAGAGGGAAATAAGTCAGATTATCAAGTCAACCTCCGAAGTGCAAAGTTCTACTCTCATGGCGCACTCTAGATGAGGGAAACAAGTCATTGGTACCGAAGATCGAGAAGCCCTTCCACGGATACTCCCATTGCTTTTGGAAGACCAGCCGAAGGTGGACTACAACATCCTTTCTCATCTAAGAAAATTATCATCTAGGTTAAGCATATAGGATGCCCTTGCTTTATCCAAAGAAATAAGGAAATCACTAATTAAAGCTCATTGATCCAAAGGCTGACCGCTATAAAGGAAGCACACTATGCAAAAGAAGCAAGGGATCACCTTCACGATGAAGACCACCGAGACTTGGAGCACAACCGCCCCTATACATTACATATGGGAGTTCACTGCCAGGGTTCTCGGATTCAAAGCATCAATAAACATAAGTCTAAAGACCCTTACCTATTTGAAGATCGACATCTCTACACTCCGAGGAGATGATGATGTTGAGGATTCAATGATAAAGGTGAGTGCTTTAAGTTCTAGTGTTTGGAGATAGGTGACAAGACAGAAGCCAAGTTCTATATCATTGATTCACATACTGTTCTTGCTTTGCAGGTAGGCCTTCGTAACAAGATTGTTCCATCCTTTCATTAGTGCATCAAGTTCAGAAAAGATGGAATTGAGCATTGTGTCAACGAAGATGAAAAGCCATTTTCAGTTAGAGAAGTTGAGATATATGAAGATGCGACCTGCAATCTTTCTCAAAATACCCTTTTTCGTGAACTTGGACAAAAATTCAAATGCAAAAGCAAAAGCAAAAGAAAATGAAGCAAAAGAAAAGACAAAAAAAAGAAAAGTAAAAGAAAAGTCTAAGTACAAAAGAAAGGGAAATTAAAGAAGAAATAGATCTGCATATCACATTCTACCCATAGTTCATTCGTTCATATGAACATGTGGGTAGGATGGCTTAACCTCCAAGTGCAAAGGCGTAGAAAGAGGGTTAGAGGTGGAGACCCCTAGTTGCCCTTCGCCAATGGTGGGTTCTAGATCATAAGAGTACCCTTATTATTCACATAGACTTGGAATCCAGCTTGGAGGATGAGTCTAATATGATTAGTATACCAACCAACCCCTCTGAGCGGGTTCCATTGGAGGTGACTTTGATCCGAGAGAAACAGACCTTCAAGTAAAGCAAAGTATTCAAGTTTATGTGAAACTATCAGCTTGGGAACCTTAGCTCTACCTCACTTACATCTCAAAAGTTGAAGGTAGTAGTAGTTAAGAAGTCCCTAAGTCTTCCACGACATAAAGCGAAGAGATCATCATCCTCAAGTCGAGTTAGATGGACTTGAGGAAGATACTTTAAATAATTAATGGAATTACCTTTTGACTTTTACTCACCTTGTGTTCATAATCTTATACAGAAAGATTTAATTCCTCACACATGGTCAAAGTACAGGTCATAATACTTCGAAATGCTATGGAACAATAATGGCAGGGAAGCACAATCAAGATTGACTGGTCCGTGATGATGAAGATTATTGCCTAGTTATTACCAACCATTTGGAGTCGAGTTCTTTCACACATCCCCAACTCTTATGAGAATGTGTGTTTAGAAATTTCAGATGATCCAGATGATCTCCAAGTCAAAGAGGCATTGTCAGAATTTGAAGTGGAGATTTATTCAACAATTGACATGCTCAAAAAAATCAACCTCAGGATAGAAGAAAATTCTCGCTTGACATACATTAGTTCGTTGCTGAATGAAGAAGAAACCAATGTCTTAGTTAGGCTATTAATTGAGTTTAAAGACTACTTTGCATGAAGTTATGAAGAAATGCTGATTATCCCGACGTAAAATCCACAAGCTAGCAATAGATCCTAACGCCCCTATCAAGCAAGCTCCTAGACGATGCAATTAGAAATTGAATAATAGGTCATTTCAAGTTAAGAAATTGATCGATGTTGGTTTCATGTGGAAGAAAAATATCATACCTACCAAATTAGTGTCATCCCAGTTAAGAAGAAGAATGACCAAATTCACATTTGCGTCAATTTTAGGGACTTAAGCAAGGCATGTCCTAAGGATGAGTTTTCTCTTCCTTTATCAGAATTAATGGTGGACATTGCCTCATCTCATGCAACCTTCTCTTTCATGGATGGATCATCTGCCTACAACCAAATCAAGATGTCTCTTGAAGATGAAAGAAACACTACTTTTTGAACCTCGATCAATCTTCTATAGGGTCATGCCTTTCCTTAAAATGTGCTACATACCAACGTCATGACACAAATCTTCAACAAACTCATCCATCATCGAGCTGCTTGATGATCTAATAGTCAAAGTTTAGAAAGGAAGACCATCTCTTTGACTTGAGAGTTTTCAACGAATATAATATAACATTAAAATGAATCCCCTAAAGTGTGCATTCGGAGTCACTTCAGGGAAATTCCTTGGGTTTGTTGTTCGACATCAGGGAATAGAAATAGATCCTGAGAAGATTAAAGCTATCTTATAAATGACACCGCTTAAGAGTTTAACTCAACTCAGATCTTTTCAAGGACTGTTGACCTCACTTTTGGAGTGAGCTCTTAACCTCCTCTTTTTAGACTTAGGACTCTTCTAGACACTAAGATTTTCTTAGTCATAAGACACATCTAGTGATTAGTGAACACCTAACCTAAGCTCAGAGACTTAGAAGTGTTAATCATAAGATTAGGCCATGCTTTAGGTTTAAGGAAATTACCTATCCCATAGCCTCTAATACACTTTCTCAAATCAAACCTGACTCAATTCTCAAATCAAATCTCAAATTAAAATTCAAATTCCAAATCTAATTTCAAAATTTGACTCCAAATGATTGAAACCCAAAATCAAATTCAAATCTTAAAACCCCTTCCTAAGCCATATGAACCATATTCATAAGCTTAGCCAAAACTTTTCTTAAATCAAATCAAACTGAGTTGATCTCTTTATAAATCATTTATTCCTTCATTTATATTCACAAATATAAATGAAATCCAAATTCAAATGACCAAAACTATATCAAATCCAAACTCAATCTAAACCCTTTAAGCCCCCTTTGGACTTAGCCAAATTCTATCCAGATCAAGTCAAAACCAATGAATTATCTCTTGAATCAATCATTCATTCAATCATTCATTCAATAATCTATCCAAATATAAATGAAACCTATAACCATCAAATCAAATTAAAACCAACCTATGTCAAACCCAACTTAGCCCTTTTTACTTGAAAATTTCAAATGAGCCAAAATCCCTTAGACTCCAAATTGATTGTCGTTGAATTTATATTTCAATCTAGGGTTCATATATAAGTTCAACTAAACTTCAAACCAAAACCAAACCAATTGACTCACTTAGGTGCACTTGACCCAAAGTGACCTAAAGGACCCATTTGAGCCAACTCTCCAACCCAAATTAGATTGAACCAAGCTCACCAAAATCTTACATGATTGTTGATCATCCTATGATGATCAATTGCAATCAATTGGGCCAATAATTGGCCATTTGATCCAAATTGACCCAAATTGGCCTAAAGAACTAAATCGGTCAAATCATGATCTAACCCAAATTGATTGTAAACCAATGGCTCAAGTTCATTACAAATTGATTAAAACTTAACCAAAGCTATAATTAAACCTAATTTGATCAATCGAGCCTAATTGGTCAACTTGACAACCTAGCCCAAATTGGCCTAAAGGGTCAATTTGGCCTAAATCAAAATTAACTCCAAATTAATTCAAACCAAAGACTACATTCATCTTAAATTAGTCAAGTGAACATGAATCAACCCATAACCTAAGCTAATTTGGCCAATTTTGGTCAAATGGGTCAATTTGACCCAAAATGACCCAGATGACCCCCAAATCCCTTGAAACCAAGCCAAAACCCATTGAGGGCTGATCAAATCTGACCCAAACCCATTTGGGATCAGCCCAAAATAAACCCAATACATTTTGAATCTCTCATGAATCATCTCCCACATAGGATTCCACCTAACCTCCCATCACATGTTCCCAATATTTAAATTGAATAAATCTGATCATATGGCAGCAAGAGAGGACTTTGGAGCAAAAATCCAAAGTCCTCAATCAATCTTGCTTCCATCCCAACCACCCCAACTAGATGGCAATCAGACAAAAAATTCAAAAATATTTTGATTATAAAAAGAGGAAGAGATGAGTTTGAAATCTCTTCCTCCCACTATTCAGCCTCCCTAAAACTCCCAAAGCAAAAGGAACCCATCACTTCATTTAGCCATTTGAGCTCAAATACAAAATTTGCTCTTTTCCAAGTGACATAAACATCGAGAAGGAGGCATTCCAGAAGCAAGGGCTAAAGATTACCCAAGCTTCACACATATCTCCTCGATCTTTACCGCCAAAAATCATCCGGTGAGGTAACTTTCATCAAACCGTAGCTGGCCTTAGAATTTTTCATATTTTTGTATTAAATTTTCCGCAAATTTAGGAATTTCCTTTAAAAAATCAAATATTTTTATTTTAAATCATCCCAAATAGGAAATAAAATTTTTCTATGCAATCATAAAACGGTCCATTTTTTTTAGAAATTTTCATTTTTTTCCAAAATATCCTCGAAAATCGCTCACCAGCTCATTACATTCATCCGCTCACGGATCGACTCAATCATGCGGATCGCGCGATCCGTGCCTGATCGCGGATCATTCGATCGCCCCGACGACGGCTCGACGTGGCTTCATCGCGATCCGAAGCCGGAGGGAGCGACCCGCTTCGTCGCGAAATGACCGTGCCATCCGACGCGGTTTGCACGACGGACGGACATCATCGCTCGCGTGATCGCTTTCACCGCATTTGACCGTCCGACGGCTGATCGACGGTCCAGAAAGAAGCGGTCGCTTTTCCCGCCCAAACCGCGCGTATATATATATTTAATAAAAAAATAATAATAATTCAAATCATCTGAAACTTCAAAACTTCATAGAAAGTAAAATACTTAACCAAAAATTGCAAGCAAGATCTCGTTGCATTCGTCTATTCGAGAGGAATCCAACAAATTAAAATTCCCAAAATTTACTAAGTATTATGAGTGTAATTTAGGATTTAGTGAAAACCATATTTCATTAACTAAGCCAAAAATATAGGTCAGATTAACTTTATATTTTCAGATATGAAAATAAATGTTAAAATACACCTACAATAAAAAGTTCAAGTTAAAACAACTTCTGGATTGGGAGACATTAAATTTTTAAATTCAGATTATCAATTTTAATAAAATAAATTAAATAAAATTGAAATTTATAAAAATCTTCAAGATGACCTAAATCATTTCAATTGACATCCAGGACTCTTAAGAAAAATGATTTGATCTTCTGAATCTTAAGAAACCCAAATAAATACTTAAGATTAGAGTTTAACCAATTAAAAAGTTAATTTAAAATATAATCTAAAATAACTCAAATATTAAATCAAAATCAAATTGAATAGCATTCATTAAATCATTAATCAAACTTTAAATCAAAAATATCATCTTTAAAAGAAATTAATTTAAATATGATTAAATCTATTTAAGTTAATAAAACTCAATTAAATGATTAAATCTTAAATCAAACTCAAAATCCAACAAACTTAGAAACTTTAATAATTTAATACTAATCGAATTAAACTAAATAAAATTAAAGAAAACTTAATTAACATGATTAAGTCACATCCATTTGGAATGAGATAAATAACCATTGAATATTTCAACCTAATAACTAAATGAACATGTTAATGAAATCAAACAAACATAATAAATAAATCAAATCAAGTAAAACCTTAATCATAAATAATCAAACTCAATTAGTCGAACATTTAATTAATGAAAATTTAATGAATTAATCCATCATCTTAATTAATAAAATTAATTTAAATAAGTTACATTAAAGCTAACTCTAAAATTAGGCTTAAATCAAACCCATACTAAATTTAATAATCTTAAATAAAACTAAAAGTTAATTAAATTAATCTTATGAAAACTTAATCAAACATAATTAAGATGCAATTAAACACTAATTAAAACTTAAATTAAACAAATCATTAAGTCATTAATCTCTAATCAAACAAACCTTTAATTAATCTAATAATTTTAATTGATTAATCAAACTTAATTAATTAAACATCAATTAATACAAAACTTAATAAATTAATCTATTATCTTAATAAACCAAATTTAACTTTATAAATCAGATTAAAGTTAATTCAAATTAAATACTATACTTAATCACACTTATTAAATGAATTAATTAAGTAAATTACATTAATCATATTAAACTTAGCTTAATCAAACATAAAAATGCAATTAAATGATAATCAAACCCTAATTTAAACTTCAATCATTAATTCATCAATTACATCATTAACTCAAATAAACATGAAATCAAATTAAAAGTTAAACAAATCTTTATTTAATTTAATCATACCTCTTAAACAAACCAATTAAGTTAATCAAATTAATTACATAAAACTTAATTAATCAAAATACAATTAAATATATTAATCAACATAAATTAAACCTAAACCATTAAGTCATTAATTACATCATTTGTCTAAACAAATATGAAACCAAAAAAAATTAAACAAACTTTATAATTAACATAAATACACTTATTAATTAAACAAATCACATAATCACATTGAACCTAAGCAAACCCATAGACCAATAAAGCTAATTAAATCAAATTGAATCAAATTAAGTTAAATCAAGAAAGATTCTCATCAATTTAATATAATCAAATCAAATCTCATCCAACCTAAAATAAAATAAACTAATTAACTATCCAATATATGAAATCAAAATGCAAACCAAACTTTGATGAACATGACAAAGATGTGATTAAAAATAAAATCCCAATTACAAAAAAGAATCAAACCCAATTAAATTAAAAAATAAAATCTTAATTAATATAATCTGATCAAACTACAAATAAATGAACCACAATCGAATTAAATAAACATAAAGTTAAATCACATAACCATGATCAAAGAAAGAATTAAATGTTTAAAAGGATATTGAATTATCAAGATTCAATTAAATCAAAACATCTAATCTAAAAGTAATCAACCAAGAAAAACACAGGAACTTAAACAAACTTAAACTTCATTAGACATTAAGGATATTGAATTATCAAGATGCAATTAAACTAAAACATCTAATCCAAAATCAATTAATCAAATACTTAAATAAACTCAAATTCTAAATTCTAAATAAAATCAAATAAATCAAACCAAATGAATTACACAAATTCAATGGGCTAATCAAGATACTTAAGGACTTTAGTTAGATTCCTTAGAATTAGGATGTAATGAGTCAAATGATTGAATTCATCCTACTCTTCATTCTTGAGAACCTAAATATCATTTCAACCAAATAAAATGAAATAAAAATGAAAAGCAAATCATTAAATCATTTAAATTGAGATCACCCAAAGGTAAAATTTAAATTCAAACTTCAAATTGAACTTAAACTAAAGAAGTAAGAAAGTCTAAGCCTACAAGCCTTGCTAATAATACATAATACTAAGTCACCATTTGTTATGTGTGTTGGATATAGACAGGTTATTTGATTATGTTGCTAATTATATAGCATGTTGCTTAAACCCATGTTAGAGTGGGGCTTGGTTATCTATGTGTGTGGGTGCTAAGTCCAAATTATTCATATAACCGCTTGGAGGTTGTGTTTAGCTAACATTTATTTGTGTAGCTAGATTTACTTTTCCTATTTTTGATGTAATTTTGCATTAAGAATTAGGATTAGTGCTATGGGAGATTAGGATGAGCAGAAGGTTTAGGCCTTTGATGCCTTTGGAGCAAATCAAATCAAAAGAAAGAAATAAAATGAAGAAAAGAAGACCCCATAGCATATATATTATTTTGTAATCCGGGTTGTATAAGGGTAGAGCTCTACCCATCTTTTCTTTTCTTTCTGGTGTAATGGAACCGACCGACTGCCTTTTATTCTTTTAGTCTATAAAATTGTTTGATGTTATGTTTAGATTGCACATTAGAACAATATGCTTTTCATAATTTATTTGATCGATGTCAATGTGTGGCCCGGATGGTAGCTCTTAGGATAAAATTAATTTTTCTACCCCAATTAACAACTCATAACTAAAATTTTAAAATAACTCATAACCTCACATAAAATCCTAAGAATTAAATCAAGATAATAAAATTTTTAGTAAATTTTAAATCATGAATATCATATTCTTTCACTCTTGTTAAGAGGGAGCTTCCATCTTGCCGGAGAATCAAGGCTTAACCTATGAGAGAGCCTTTGGTGGAAGACACCCCTTTCTCTTGATTTGTCCCATAATCAAATTCTCATGCATTTAGGCATACAAAATCCCATACCGTGTCAAAACAAAAGTCCAAAAGAATCAAATAAATTTGATAAAATTTGCATTAGATTAAGTCATGGATTCATACCACTCATGCTCTAGTCTCTGGGGAGTAAGTCTAAGGACCTAGTTTCCTTTCTAAATGAACAACGGCCTAGTCATCTTGCAAAATCATAAGACTTGCCTACATGGATTTAAAGCATGGAGGAGTTAGTCGTCGCCACCTGTGCAATAAGTCCAAAGAATCGTGGTTTATTCTCTCTTGTGGAGGTAAACCATATACCCATTTTGCCTTAGATTTAGGTTGTGCCTTTGTTTTGTACCAAGGCTTTAGTTTAAGAATCTGTGTTTCCTTTGGGCTACAAGCATAAATCCTCACCTCTGGCATTTTCACAATCATGTTGTGGAATTATAAGCCCCAACAATCTAATAAAATGTCAACTCAAATAATCAACTCTCTCAATTTCAAAAATATAAAGCCCAACTATGGGTAGATTGGAATGCTACTAGCTTCCTAGTATCATGAGCATTTCCTACTTTCTCTTTAGATTCCAAAAATATATCTTCCTTGATCTATCCCATTTGATTTTCTAAAATAGCCAATCCTTTGATAGTCTTAACCTTGAAATCTTTGGAGACCCTAATTATCTACTTTAATCGAGAGTATTCTTAAAGAATTCTCATTCCTTAGGATATAATTAACTATGGGGGCTTGCCTCCATAGGGAACTTAATGAACCCGGCTTAAAATAAACCCTACTTTACTTTTCCATGTAAAGTGGGAAAGATCTCTGTATATTCAAGACCATCATGCCTAGAGTCCTTATTAGGTGATTAGGTCCATTATAAGGTGGTGATTTCTATCTTTCAAGATAGTACATCATTCCTTAATGTCGTACCCAATCACTTCAATAAGTATCCCCTAAGATCTGCGTGGTGTCCCACACATCTCAAAATAAACACCACAAGGACGGCTGGCATATTTAAGATGCTTTATCCCAAACTTAAAAAAGATGCGAAGTTCAAGTGGGATGATAAGTGCCAACATGCATTCGAAGACATCAAGCAGTACTTGGTGAAGCCGCTAGTTCTAGCAACCCCTATCCCGGGCAGGCCACTAATTCTTTACACTGCTGCATTGGATGACTCTCTCGATGCTCTGTTGGCCCAAGCAAACGACTAGGGGAAGGAAAATTCTCTCTACTACTTCAGCCGTCATTTGATCCCCACTGAAGCAAACTATCCACCTATTGAGAAACATTGCCTAGCTTTGATCTTTGCATCTCAGAAGCAACAATACTACATGCTTTTTCATAAGGTGAACTTGATCTCCCGAACCAATCCACTAGATTCATGACACCTAATGCTTTCCGGATGTTTGGCTGGTCATGATACTCTGCGCTTTGATATCACATTTGTACCCTCCGTGACAAAAAAGGACGCACTAGCAATATCTTAGCAAGACACCCTATTCTTCCGATTCTACTTAGTGATGATGTTCCATGAACAAATCATGAACTGGGGAGGCACAACCGCCAATGGGAGATGTATTTTGATGGTGTTTTTCTAAAAAGGTGAAGCACCATGATCTATTCTCCCGTGAAAGGGGGTAGGAATAGTTCTTCTAACTCCAAACCGTGATGTGATGAAATTCTCATACTGTATTTCTAACCCCTGAACAAACAACAAAGCTGAGTATGAGGCTTTGATTATTGGTTTGGAGTTATCCATCACTATCAGTGTCAAGAGCATCAATATCTTTGAGGATTCTCAATTGGTCATCAACCAGATTGCTGGGTCCTACCAGGTCCTCAAGCCCAAGCTTCATTATTACTACGAGTATACCATGAAGCAGTTGGCCCAAATTCCCGAAGTCATCATCTACAAGATTTTCTGAGCAGAGAACGCAGTAGCAGATGCCTTAGCAAAACTTGCCAAAGAATTGACATGTTCGGAAGATGAGTCCATTTCAAAAAGGGTCCAAAATAGACAAGTCCTGTCCCTTATTGATTCCGAACTCATCAAGAGACTTTCTCTTGAAGGGGAGGTTACTGTTGCCAAAATGGATAAGGATGTAGATTGGAGGCAACCGTTCATAGATTACTTGAACACCGGCTAACTACCTCAAGAAAAATCTTAAGCCCATTAGGTGAAACAGAGAGCTCTCTCTTATGCTCTTATTGATGTAACCCTGTACTACCGGTCCTTTGACCAAATGTGGTTACATTATTTAGACAAACACAAAGTCCATGGAATTATAATTGAGGTACATTCAGGTCTATGTGGAGCACATCAATCCGGTCCAAAGATGAAGTCGAAGATGAAAATACTTGGATACTACTAGCCTTCAATGCTCATAGATTGCATGGATATAGTTTGGAGATACCATCAGTGTCAGGTGCACGGTGTGGTCCTCCACCAACCACCCAACATTCTACACCCTACATTGGTTTCATGGCCATTTAAGTATTGGGGTACCGACATTGTAGGTCCGATCGATCCTCCTTCTTCCAAGGGGCATCGATTCATCTTAGCTGCCACCGATTACTTTTGCAAATGGGCAAAAGCCATCCCACTCAGAGAGGTCACAACTCACCATGTGCTTCAATTTTTAAGGAACCATATCATATATAGGTTCGTGATGCCTCGATGAATTATATCCGATAATGGTACTGCATTAAAAAAGCATGAAGATCAACAGCTTTGCCAGAAGACATGATATAGATTGGAGATACTCCACCATCTATTACCCCAGGGCTAATGGTTTAGCAGAAGCATTTAACAAAATTCTCATCCAAATACTGAAGAAGACTCTTGATGACAATAAAAGATAATGGAATGAGCAGTTGGTTGAAGCCTTGTGGGCCTACCACACCACATTCCAAACTCCTACTCACTCTACCCCATTTTCCTTAGTGTGTGAGTCCGAAGCCATTCTTCCCCTAGAAGTTTAGTTCCCATCACTAAGGATAGCATTGGGTAACAATATCACCACCGAGCAGAATGAAAAGTTACGGTTAGAAGAGCTCGAAGGTTTGGAGGAAAGTCGCCTACAGACATGCCAAAATCTAAAGTTGTACAAAGCCAAAATGATTCAAGCTCACAACAAGCTAGTCTGCCATATGTCTTTTTGAGTTAGAGAGCTTGTGTTAGTCCTAAGGAGACCAATTGTTGCCCGTCGAAAGATGGGTAAGTTTGAACCCATTTGGGAAGGCCCCTATGTCATAGAGAAGGCCTACCAATGAAGATCTTATTAGCTTATTGATTATAAAGGAGAACACCCAATGCTTCTAATTAATGAGCTCTATCTAAAGAAATACTACCTATGAAATAAAACTTATTTGAAAATAATCATTAATAAAAAATTTAAAAAGAGAACAAAATCTGATTCCATTCATCAAATCCTCTTCTTTTGAAGTGTTGTTTGCTTGTCTTGTGAATCCGTCGTGAAGTGTCTAGGGTAGGTGTAAGAGTCCCTAGTTCCCATCCCTCTTCACAACACAAACACATCTGCTTTTAGAATAGGTGTGAGAGAACTTGAGAGGCATGCTATTTTTATTAGTATAACTAAGTTTGGTGTAAGAGTCCTCCAGTGGTATCCTTTCTTAGAGGGAATTCTTGTTGCCATCTGTGGCATCATCTCATAATTCCCTAGCATATTTTAAGGTAGGTGTAAGAGTCCCCTAGGGCATCCTATTCATTTTGACACATGCACAAAACAAACACAAATCTTTGTCGTGCAATTTTGATGTGGGAGCAAGCCCCTGACACTCACTCATTAGCTATAGGTCATTTATATGCTACCTCACTCATATGTCACGTAATTTGTTTGAGGATGAGTCCAGCTTTCTTCCAACTTGATCACAAAACCAAAGAGCCATGTTAGTATGGTAATAAGCTACCTCAAGTTTACTTTGCTTAAGAAGATGTGAGTCCCCATACTTTCTTCTTAAACTAGCCATCGTGTTCTAGCTAAGGTTGAGTATATCTGAGGTTTGGGATAAGTCCCCCAGAGGCTCCTTTCCTCTTGACTACATTTGGGTTGAGATAAATCTCAGTGGTACAAGCCCACCCTTAGGGTTCAATCTATTTTGCCACAAGTTACGATAGTTTTGCTTTGAAAGATATAGATTCTTTCTATTGATTATGCCACAGTGTTCGATGTTGCCAAAGCAATCGATTATCAGTGGTCTTTTATAGTGGAAGATGTGAGTCCCATCTCTTCCCTTCAATTGATCAAATCAAAAGATACTCCTTTGGGATAGTTCTCCCAAGGAAAGCTACCCCTTATTTCAAGAGATAGTTGGCTTCTAAGCTCCTTCTCAGTGTGATCCCTCACAAAGCAACGTAATCCATTAAAAAAAAAGAAAAAAAAAAGAAAATCAATCTTGACTATCTTTGAGTTGATTTAAGTCCCCTAGTGGCATTCACTCAATAGTCAGCTCTAGGTCGGGTTTGATTTATTGCCCAAGGCAACCAATCACCCTAGTAGTTTCTTATTTTTAGAAGATGTGAGTCCCCATACTTTCCTCTTGACCATTATATACCAAAAGCATTTTTCCTTAGTTGGATAGTCTACCTTGGTAGACTACTCCCTAGACAAATTTGAAATTAGGTCTAGCTTCCTTGGCCCCTACTCGGCTTCATCATTCCCTATAAGATCCATCATAATCAAAACAAACAAAACTAAAAATGAAATCAGACTATCTTTGAGTTGATCTAGTCTCTAGACATTCACTCACAATATAGGTTGGGTTTAATCTATTGCTTGCCAATAGATTACCCCAACAACTAATCCTTTAGAGGATGTAAGTCTACCATGCTTTCTTCAAGACATCGCACACCAAAGATATCCCTTTGGTTGTTATGCTAAGTGGACTAGCCCTAGGTGTAAATGAGTTAGTTTTAGCTTCCATGGCTCCTATTCATAACCCATTGCAAACCAATAGAGTTCATCTAAAAAAAAAAATTCAAAACTAACAAAAATTTGAAACAAATTCAACCCTCTTCCCTAGTGGAACTCAAATCAAACCTCTCATCCCCTTATGGATGACTTGAATATACTTCCCTAGTGGAAGGTTCACACTCTATCCCTTAGTAGATTTCTTCCCTCTCTCTTATGTCTTGGACATAGAGTAAAAATTAAGTTCTAGATTCTTTCTATTCTTTTAAGGATTTATTTTATGGCTTGTGATCTCTGTGTTGTTGATCATTTCAACAATATTGTTCCACTTCACACCAATTTTTTGTTGACCTTTTTTAGAATGAGCTCTCAACACCTCCATCTTGGCATAAGATTTCTCTTAGACCTTAAGAGTTTAGTCTTAAGATACATCTAGTGATTAGGTGGACACTCTCCAGCCCTAGAGACTTAGACCAAAGGAATAGCTAAAAGGGGTGTTAAGAAAATTTCATCCTTTAGCTTAAACCACTCCTCATCTTCCTTCTTTCAAGTCAAGCTCCAAATAAATTCTATTTGATTTTCTTCATGATTTAAATCAACTCCATATGATTGAAATCCATGATTGAAATCTATGATTGAAACCCATGATCAAAATCCACCAAAAATTCCTAAGTCCAAATTTTGCCTAACTCCTTAATTTTCCTTTAAAGGCTTAATCAAAATTATGATCAAAACCAATTCAAATCTTTTAGATTTTTTTCATTTATATTAATGTATAAATGAAATATAAATTCAACCCCATCAAATCAAACTCAAAATTCCAAATCAAATTCATGAAAATTTTCTTAAGTCCCTTTAATTTTCCATTAAAGGACTTAGGCAAAATCAACTCTAAAACTTGATCAAATCACTTCAAAATCATGGAATTTTTTCAAAACTTATTTATATTCTCATATATAGATGAAATATAAATATAAATCAATCAAATCCAACTCAAAAATTAAAGTCCAAATTTAAAACTCTTGAAATTCCCTTAAATCCCTTAATTTTCCAGTAATGGATTTACCCTAAACTTTGATCAAACCTATTCAAACTCATGAAATTTTCTCAAAAATTATTTGTATTCTCATTTATGTTCACATATATAAATTAAATATAAATATAAATCAATCCAATCCAATTCAAAAATTAAATTTCAAATTAAAAGTTTCTTTATATCGTTTAAATTCCCTTTAATGGATTTAACCTAAATCATGATTAAACCACTTCAAATCCTTGAAATTTTCTCATGATCAATTTATATTCTTATTTATATTCACAAAATAAATGAATTAAAACAATCAAAACCAATTCCAAAAATCAAACTCAAATCAACTCAAAATCAAATCTAAGCCTTTCAAGTCAAAATCTTGAACTTAGCCAATCACTTTCAAATCAAGCCAAACTCTTGATTTTCTCTCATGGTTCAATCAACCCTACAATCATGAGCTCATATATAAATCCATACTTCAACCACTCAATCAAAACCAAAATAAAAAATGAGACCCAAAACCCTTTCATATTCTTCCTTTGAACATGAAATTTTCAAATAGATCAAAACTCATTTGACTTCAAACTACTTGTAAATGGATTTATATTTCAATCATAAATCCATATACAAGATCAACCAACTTCAAATCAAGCTTTGACAAGCCATTTGACCCACTTGACCCAAAGTGACCTAAAGTTGAGCCAACTTTTGATCCTAGCCAAATTGGATTGAACCAAACTCATATATCCCTCTCATCATGATCAACAATCATCATGGGATGATCAATTAATCAAATAGGGTCAAACCAAGTCAAACCTAAGGGTTGACCAAGTCAACACTTAATTTAAAATGAAACTTTACATAACCAAATTTATCATAAGCCAAATTGATTGAAACCATTGATCTAAGTTCACTTTGACTTATGTTTGAACTTGACCAAGCCAACATTTGAGCCTAACCTAGCCAAATTGGCACACTTGACTAAGTTGATTTTGACCTAACCAAAATAAAAAAAAACTTGATCTAAGACAAATTGATTGAAACCCGGTCAAGTCCATTCCAAATCACTTGTGGAACTTGACCAAAGCCTCAATTAGCCAACTAGACCCAACCTATCCAAATTGACCTTAGACCCAATTGACCTAAAGGGGTCATGTTGAGCCAAAATTGATCATAACCCAAATTTATTGGAAACAAAGATACCAATCTAGTCCATATGGCTAACCTAACCTAAACCTACCCTTGACCTAACCCAAATAGGTCAAATGGGTCAAATATGTCAACTTGACCCATTTGACCTAAATGAAGTCATATGAGCCAAAACTAAATCTTTACCAAATTGAATCAAACCAAAGCCATCAAAATATTTCAAATGGTCATATGAACTTGACAACCATTAGTTTCATTTTGACCAATTTTGACCTTGACCCATTTTGACCTAAATGGGTCAACATGAGCCAAATCCTATCAAATGGATTCCAAATCTAATGAAACTTGGCCAAACCTATTTTCTCAACATACTAAACATACCCAAATTCAAAAAATATCAAAATGGCCATCCTACCCCTAAGCCATAGGACAAATTTTGGCCTAGCCCATGAGTATTTTGGTCACACCCTCTTCACAATCACTTGCAGCTTTTCTAAAAGCTCAAGGGGACTTAGTGATGAGTGGTGCACCCAACTCAATAGGTTTGGGTTAGCCCATTTGGCCCATAGACCAAACCCAACCACATAGTTTGAAATTAAGTTTTCAAATTCTCTCTTAAGCTCAATTTCATCATATGGGAGGTTGACAATCCACTCAAGGGATCAAACCGACCATGTACACACTCAAAACAACCTAAACAACCTCTCCAATCTCAGCAATCAGATCAAAATGATAAGGAATGGTTCGACTGTCCGATTGCCATAGGGGGAGATATACTCCTCCTAATTTAATGAAATTTTATTAGACTCACTGTCGATTGAAGCTTAGGAACCTTTAACAATCATCAGAGAGAATTCCCAAGGTCTTAAGAGAGAATTAGAATTCTTCCTTCTCGGTTTTGCATAATTCAAAAATAGGGGAGGTAGAGTGATTAGCTAACTTTCTCCACACTTGATCTCCTTCCCTATTGAAATCTCTAGAGACAACGATCATTTACCTTAATCGAGAGTTTTCCTAATGGATCCCATCCCTTAGGATGTAATTAACTATGGCTTGCCCTATAGGGAACAACGCTTTAAAATAAACTATGCTTTACTTTTTCATGTAAAGTGGGAAGAATCTCTACATATGCAAACCCATCATCTGAGTCCTTATGAGGTAATTGGTTCCATTAAAGGGTAGTGACTTCTATCTTTCGAGATAGTACACTATTTTCTTGATGATGATTCGATCACCTGAATAAGTACATCTGTAGATCTGCGTGGCGTCTTACTAAGATTAATTTCTACATATATAGTTTTGCCTCTCCTTTCACCATAGATTTGAAGGTGACTCTCTATATGTTATAGGAATTTTTTTCACAATATGAATGCATGATATCACATGACATACAATATTTAAGGTGATTGAAAAGGAATAACCAAACATTTTCACATAATTCATTCAATTATTAATTCATAAAGATAATCACATTAAATAAAATCATTCAAAGAAAATCAAAGCTTCTTATTAATTTAATTTTGGATTTTGATTGAACTTGAAGAGGAGAGATCATTTGCTATTTTTTATCCTAGTTCCATGTTGGTTATTTTAATTTGTTTAAGGAAAGATAATTAAGTGATTTTTATAATTTAATTAAGTTGAACTATTAAACAATCGATTTAATTACCCTTTCATATGCTTCATTAATTCAATTAACCATTTAATCATAAGCCACAAATGATATGCACATGAGGAAAATAAAATTACAATGCTCCTAAAAGACCTAATGCATTGGGCTCATGGTTTGAGATTAATTAGATTAAAGAATCTAATTAAGTTCTTTTATGATTTTTTGACACTTATGGACTAATCATAATTTCTTTAAGGGTCTTTATGTTATTGAACACATAAGGAGAAACCCTTAATTTAAATGTTAATCATCTGAAGTGATTACCAATTTAATTTGATTTAATTTCATTATTAATTGATTAATTAATCTCTTAATTAAATCTCTCATTAATTAACTCTCTTTAATGAAATGAATTTGGAAAAGTAGTTAAGAGAGAGATCCTAACCACTCTCCCTAATCCTCTCACTGTTAATTAGTGATTAATGAAGTTAAATCAATTAATATTTACTATTTAGAGCCTTAAATAATCATTAAATAACTTAAGAGAGTAATTAAGATTTTAATTTCAATTTACCCTAATTACATAGCCAATAAATTCTAATAAAATTATGGGAGGCAGAAGTCATCCCATTAAATCGGCATGCCAAGTTTAAGATTAATTACCCAAGTAATTATGGCTTAATTAAGCTAATTAAGGAAATACTCAAACTTTAATTAAGCTTAATCACTATTTAAAATGGAATGAAATCATTTTTATTAAATTCTCCTATGTTTAACCTTTCCAAAATTATTTATTTGTATTTTTTAGATTTTTATATAATTAGTTATGATTTTAGGAAGTTTCAGTGCAATTAATCATAATTTAAATCCTAATTAATCCCTAATCCCATTGGTGCCACGAGGGAGGCTAACGTGGCAGCGCTTTCCACGTGATGTCATGAGATTGGACACTTAAATTGTCTGACCCGTTAAGTGAGTCAGTGAAGACGGACGCACTTTCATCCCTGTCATCCGATCTATGATGGGATGGTGGGGACTAATCCTGTGGTTCCTAAGGATTAAATCGAATAAATCTAATCAGATTAATCACAGTTGCCCATTACAATAATGTGGAACGGACGACGGATACCCCCCCAGTGAAAGACAGACCGCCCACCCTCCTCCTCCGCCGATCCATGCTCACCGTTCAGGCATCGAGATCGAGTCCAAAAGCTTCAAGAGGGGGATCTAGAGGGAACCTATGATGGGATTTGCACAAAATATAATTTCCTTCAGAAAGGCCTGACAAAAATTGGATTTTCTATGGTTTGCCAGAATTTACCTTGCCCGAGCTCAAGACCGGAGGTCTATTGACCTAGGTAGCTTTGTCTTGAAGAGATGAAGCCCTGCTGAAAAGCTAGCACCTTTCCTCCTCACCGGTGGCTCTGTAGACCAAATGTCGCTGATATCCTCGCAGGAGTTGGTCTTGGATGGGTCTTCGGTGCTCAAATCGATGGAGAATCGATTCGTTCTTGATCGGCGGAGCTTGGTGAAGGTATAACTAAAGTTAATTTGAGTTTGGTGAAGTTTATGTGAGGTTGGACGGAGTGGAGGCTCTGTCCTATTTTGGGTTTTATGTTACCATTGACGGGAAGCTTCAGGGAACTCGGGGAAGTGCTCGAGAAGCTCATCTTGACTCCCTCATGCTTTGACAATGCTTAGATCTTGTGTGAGAATGGAATCGGGATGAGTATACTCTCCTCCCCCTTAAATCGAACAGTTTGGATTAGCTCTGCCTTTGGCAAACGTCCACCCAGTCCAGGCGACCGGGGACTGTTGACCTCCATATATGTCATAAGTCGAGTTAGGCCCACAAGTCAAATTCGATGGACTTTGAAGGTGACAATGCATAAATCGGGGCTCAAAATGTACTGGATGTCACCAAAAATAGTCAAAATGACTTCCGATTGATGAATAGACTTCTCCATTATATTCAGAATATTGAAACTGGTCAGAATATAAACATTACATGACCTGATGATCAACCAATCAAGAGATCGAGCCATCAATGATCCATTATGCATACTAGAGTCAAGAAGGCTGCGACAATGCCCAAACGACCTTTGTTCACAAAATTAATCACTTTGTTATTTCAAAATATCGAGATCTATCAAACAAGACTATCTGTGCTCAATTTGGATGAGTTTACACGAGTATCGAGAGAGCGAAAGTGATGACACACAATTTTAAAGTTATCAAAATCAATCAAACGAATGGTGTGTAACAGACTTTCTTGCATTTGGGGCATCAAAATTACCTAGAATATACATCCAATTTGACTAAGATTATTATGCTTAAAATTTCATCAAGATTAGCATGTATTTTGAGATAAATCTACCTGATTATCTCCTTAATACACCTAATCAATGCCTTGGGACTTATAGCCACCCTCATCCACAATCAGCCACCCATGTCAGCCAATTAGCAGCTGCCACATCATTTTTCCCAGGACCAACCTTTTTTTTATGCTATCCGGATGCAAGGGGATTGACGCGTGATGAAGCAAAACAAGAAAAAAAAATCAGCCGCTGCTCTTAAAAAAAATTGAAGACTTCCTTTCTCGCTAGCTCCCGGATTCCCTCTTCATCCAAAAAAAATGAAAACTCCTCTCAATCTCATTCTATCGAGGTCACTGTCAGAATGAGAATTTCCTCCTTATCCTACTCGAGCCATCTGTCCCTTTCTCTGCATAGCCGCACACGACTCTGGATTTTCTCTCGGCCAATCACATGAGTCCATCCGTCTCTCTCTCTCTCTCTCTCTCTCTCGCTCGGTTCGAACTCCACAACTAGATGAATCGAGAGTTGAAGCCCTCCCTCCTGTCTACTTCACTTGGTCGACGACGAGCAATGCATCAGACATCGTAATTCCCTTTATGTTGTTTCTGCTTTCTGTAAATGAAGAGGGATCGACAGCTTCTCAAAGTTCTTTGTCAGTTGTTCTTTCAATAGTTGGCGAGGGCAGGAAGAAGAGGTCGAGGAAGCAGAGGAATACGAAAAGGAAGAGGGAAAGGAGCAAGAAGAACTCAGAGCTATGGTGGATTCCCATCTAACCGATTTTGTGAACATCTGCTTTCCCAGGACGACCATAATGTTTGGAGAACCACGAAAGAAGAACTTGCATGAAATCAAGTTCTTTACTGAGTATGGTGAAGCATGCCAATATGAGATAATAGAGGTTGTTGGGAAGATGTTGTGAGCATAACAGGCAAAGGGGTGGCACTTGGAAGGGTGCATGTCGCGAGGGCAATGGTCCAAGCTGGCTATGTTGAGAACTTGAAGCAAGCTTTGAGCAAATATTTATATGATGGTGGACCTGCTTATGCTAAGGGAACTGAACCATCGACTAAATATGTCGTTCAGTTGATTTGCTGTTCAGGAGGTATAGCAACCTTGGCTCATCCTTGGGCATTGAAAAAATCCAGTTTCTGTTATTGAAAGCTTGAAAGCTTCCGGCCTTCATGTTATGGAGGTCTATAGAAGTGATGGGAAGTTGGCTGATGTGGATTTTTAATGCTTGTCATGGCTTCATTTGATGCTATTGGGGAAGGAAAACAAGATGAGTTTCTTCATTGTATTCTAGATGGGACTTGGAGTACAATCAGGGGAAGTTATAGGGTTGTTAGAGATTTGAGAGATGTTTGCTTCCACTCATACTTCTCAATCATGGATGATCTTTGTCTTCAAGATGCTCCAAATAGGTCACCATACAAGTTCAGTTGAAAATAACAAAAGAAATGAAGCGAAAAAACTACATATATGCGCTTTTCATGCATGTATATTTGAAGACTCACCGCTGAAGAGCGCTGGTGAGATTGAAGACATGATGTCATAAGTCAATTAAGCGCTTAAGAAGGCGTAGAGTAGCAACCCCTAGTGAGGGAAGACGGAGATTGCCAAATTCACCGATGGGACTTAATTAATTTAATACAAAATAAACCCTAAGCTCAAAATTAAAATATGAATTACTGTGTTTGAAGACCTCATTATGCTCAAGAGTGATGAGTTTGAAGACCCTTTAAGAGTGTGAGTTTGAAGACTACCACCTGGTGTCAGAACACCCATGCTTAGAAGAGCATGTAGGTCAAAGCACCCGGCGACCTCCTATGTGGGGACGATGCCTGGAGGCTACCGAAATTTGGATTGACACAAAGCTTAAATATGATTAAATAAGAGTATTAATAAGCATAAATTAAACTTAAATGAAAAAATAATGAATCGAAGCAAAACCTACTCACAAAAAAATGTAAAGGTCTTTAAATAAGAATGAGTCTATGAGCTTCTTAGTGATCACGAGCTAAATTTCATTGAAACTTAGGGAACTCAATGAGCTAAGAACTAAATACAAACAAATAAATATTAATATAAATAATTGAATAAATATTACGCCACTGGATTCACAACACATCGTACAAGCGAACATAAGACGTTAATTAAAGATTCAATTAAACTCTTGCACACATTATAAAATATGAAAACTTAAACTCAAAGTGTGTAAGTATTCTTAAATACACCATGGGCCCCGACATTATGTTGAATGCTTAAACTGAGATTGCTAATGGGTTGATTCTTGGGTCTTAGACCGCGTTTAACAAAACCTAAAAATTAAATGATGTTATTATAATTTCTTCAATCTAATAAAACATTTGAAAAGCTAATTCTGTCATATGATAACAGATGTGATCCTCTATTATTAATTTAATAGAGTCGATAGGATTTGAAATAAATAAAACAATAAATCACCATGATGGTGTTGAGTGAATATTTCAACCGAGGATTTTCATAAAATAATAATAATAATAATAATAATAATAATAATAATAATAATCTATTCAAATTCTAATGTAAAATCATTATTAAATGATCAAATAGTTAAACAAAAAATATATAAATTAAATAAAATTAATTATTTAAATTTAAAGTAAAATCCATCTACCCATCCATGAATCGTTTGTCGATGGTGACAAATTAAGAAAAATTTTGCTCACAAAGAGCCATGTCAAATCAAATACATAACTATTTTCACACTCAAATAATCTTAAGCCCGTAAGGACGTGGCCCGTATCCTCTGTCTGCGTGGTTTTGCTGCAAAATGGCACCACATAAATGACGATTATGATTAGAGCCCTTTGACCAGGTGGTTCACCGCGATATGACACCACTAAATTATGATCACGGTTGCAGCCTGTATGTTCCCCAACAGCTTTGCTCTTTGAGCTGTGAATTATATAATGTATTTGGTTGGGAAAAAAGCCCTCTATTAGCTAAGGTATACTTAAGCTTGTCTCTTTAGACAAACTCCACCCCATGTCTACAAGGATTTCTTGGATGATGTAACCCATATGTTACTAACAAGGATCCTTCGGTTAGGTTGGGTCGTCTACCTCCTCTTACTAAGTAGATTAGGGACCACGACAGCCCGAGATGACGGAACCATGAAATCTAGATCAGGCGCGTCATCGTTCCCCCAACCATCTGCTTTAAGTTAAATACAATGAATTTCATAAATCTAAATTCTAAAACTCCACATGTTGCTATTATACGCTATGCACTAAGTGACCTAATGATTAGCCTTAATCGAAGTTCTCTCAAAGACCGAGAGGTAATTAACTATAGTAGCTTTATAGAAACCCAGAACGATCTAAAGTCCTCAAAAAATGAGGGTGAAATATCTGGGTAGTGTCTTATCTACCATTCCATCTACCTTTTGAAAATTACACCGACACTTTAAACAGTCTTTTCATCAAAGAGGTCGGTGGTGAATTTTCGGAGCCCACAGATTTTTGGAAACTCCGCTAAGGATATGTTTCTCTTTCCATCTTTGACTAGTCGAATCTAAGCTATAATAATATTGGAGTATAATTAAAAATTTAAATTTAAAATCAACTATCAATGAAATTAAATCTAAGTCAATAAGGTCTTTATGACTAATCTGCTTATTCTCTATATTAGTTTGTTTTGTTGTATCTCTGCATTTTGAAAGTGTGGGATAATATATCAATTATGTATTACTAATCCACATCTTTCATTTGCAAAGATGAATTTTCAGAGCACGTCGTTCATCATGTAGCTAGATCGCGGAGCCAACATCCATTTGGTTAATGGTATAATCAATACTGGGGATGTAGGAGTTACCATTCAATTTAGTAGTATAGACTTCCTAGCCATCGCTGCTTAATCCTCTACACGGCATGTACAACACCAGGGGGGAGAAAGATAACTAGAATGGACATTACTACTATTGAGGTTCCTCGAAAGAGAGCCTTTGTATTCGAAAGATTTGGTTATTCTGAAGCATCAGTCATGAAAAGATCCATCACTGGGCAGAAAGTTTCAATCATACCTATGAATGTGACTACTCTGCCAGTTGAACCTTTCACATTAGGAAGGCATGATGTTGAAGCCTCATCTTTTAGAGAAAAATTGAGTAGAACACAAAGAAAAAGAAGAAATATTGAACTATGAGTTCAATAGTTGCTGCCTGAATCACTAGCCATGTGGCCAAACTTGATGCCAGAAGCGAGTGTTCCCACTGAAAGGACTAAACAAGTTCTGCACGGTGAGCATCGGGGTGTGACACCTAGACTGCTTATCTAGGAATCCGCCACTGAAAGATCTCGGAAGAAAGAAAAAATAAATATGGAGGTTAAAGCCTCGAAATGAAGTAGTGACGCAAAAGATTCTTCATCTGGAAGCAAGCTAACCCAGAGACAGTGGTGGAAGAGAAATGCTGAACTGTGTGCTCAACAGCCATTGTTAAAATAGAAAATTGTACAACCAGCTATGGAACCAAAAGTGAGTGTTCCAACCCATAACAGGTTTGACAGCCTAAGATGGGTAAAATGAAACAGCTTTATTAGTCAAATCAAATAGTCCTTCTGGACCCGACAATATTAGATTCCAACTTTTATAGTGAGAAAACTCGAAATGCAAGAGTGCATCAGGTCCTCAAAGTTGCTAAGAAGAAAGGACTGATAAAAAAAATTTTTCATGTCATCAAGGAGGTTAGAGTTGCTCCTCCAAGGAGACATCCTACAATCCCGACAGGATGTCAACCAATTCAAGTCCCACATGGTGAGCATTGAGGCGCGACACTTGGACCATAGGTCCAATAATCCGCCGTCGAAAGGTCCCGGCAAAAAAAAAGTAAGCAAATTTGGAGGCCAAAGTGAAACTACCTTAAAGAAGGACAACGACGTGACATCCAGACTGTATTTCCACAAAATTCATTCTTGATGCGATGGTATTTAGAGCTAAAGTAGTTTTGCCACTTAAAGTTGAACTACCTTCACTCTGAATAGCCATTCAACATAATCTCACCCAAGATTAGAATGTCCTTCTATGGATAGAAGAGCTTGATGCACTTGACTAAGCTAGGCTCCAAGCTCAATAAAATTTAGAAGTCTACCGAGTGAGGATGTCCAAAGCATTCGATCATACAGTATGTCCTCGAGCTTTGCAAGAAAGAGAATTGGTCATAGTGCTGAGAAGACTAATTATTCCTCACTATCATTACATGTATAAGTTTTGCTTAGAAATTGTCTTGTAATACAAGAATGCATTTCTGAAATGAAGCAAAAATCCCCTGTTAGACAGGGGTCATTTTTAAATTTTACAGCAAAATGCCAGGCTCTCCCTATGAAATAGGAGGCTTTTCTGTTGTATTTGGGTTGACATCGCGCCTAAGGTCGAGATCCACATATACATATTCAAATTGTGTATTCAAACTTCACAAGTCCCAAAGTCTTACCGACCAAAAAGAGAAATATTCAAGTCTTTAGAACTATAACAAATCAAGTTGGAAACACATCTTTCATTCATACATCAAATCTAAGGCTCGAGTGGGTGCATAAGGTCGGACTCAATAAGCCCACAAATGGCCGAGTCACTGACGCTCTACTCACTCAACAAGCTGTAAGAAAGGGCACAATGAAAGAGCCCCTACTCGTCAATATAATGCAGTAGCTATTCAATCCTAAACCAAATCCAGTTTAGTGGTTACAAGCAACCAGAATCTAAGAAATTTTCTTAGTTGATCAATGGATCAAGATAATCTAAGGAAACAACTCTTAATTCAGAGCAGCCTCAAATCAATCCCTATATTACTGGCAAGGTGATATTTCAACCTCTTTTCAAGTAGTTTGATCAACCACAAAGCACAGATCAAAGCCAATTTTCTCATCAAGTCCGCCAAAGCAGAAAACACAGAACCGAGAAAACAACTCTATAGTTCATACAAAGCTAATGGATGAAGTAAAGGAATTCCATGGCCATTTAGTCTGTTAAAGCACACATCGCTAGACTGATGACTCAACATAGACCTAGTATAAGCCAAAAGGTTCGGTCATCTGTACACACCCTTCAATGAATCCATCAAAGCAATAAGCACATGATTCATTGCGTACATACACTTCTTGACAAGTCGATATAGACAAATTAGGTCAGTCCTTCATCAAGTCCGTCAAACCTAAAGTTAAGACAGAAGGAATTTCAAATTGGACCAAGCACAGATAAACCAACTCCCCAATGGAGTCCTTCATCAAAACAAATAAACCAATTCCTCAAAAAACTCAACCAAGCATGAAGCTAGGGTTGGAAGAAACTCAAATCTACAATGACAAAAAAGAAAGAGATATTCAACAAACCCATTAAAGTAGAGAAGTAGATGGTGGAAGAGATCTTATCCATCCGACAAGTCGATCCTAACAAATTGGTCAATCTTGTCAATAACATGTCCAAAATAAGACATCATACTAGTGATAAATCCTACCAAAGCCCCATAAGCTATTGCAATTGAAGTTGAAATGATCCAAGTTCTATGACTATCCCAAATGGTCAACCAGTTTTTAACAAACGTGACTCGCTCCATGCACAAATCACACTTGTTGGGGGGCATTTGTTGACCTCCATATATATGTCACAAGTCGAGTCAAGCCCATAAGTCAAATTCGACGGACTTCGGAAGTGATAATGTGCAAATCGAGGCTCAAAATGCACTAGATGTCACCAAAAATAGTCAAAATAATTTTCGATCGATGAACGGACTTCACCATTATGTTCAGAATATTGAAACTGGCCAGAATATAAATATTGCACAACCTGATGATCAACCGACCAAGAGATCAAGCCATCAATGAGCCATTACACATACTGGAGTCAAGAAGGCTACGACGAAGCCCAAATGACCTCTGTTTGTGAAATTAATCATCCGTTAGCTTCAAAATATCAAGATTTATCAAACAAGACTATCTGCGCTCAATTCAGATGAGTTTACGAGTGTATCGAGTAAGTGAAAGCGATGACGTGCAATTTTAAATTAAAAGTGGTCTAATTCCCCACCTAATTGAATCAAATGACCTTCGATCACGAAACAGACTGTGCTATTGCATCTGGAATGTCAAAATTATCTAGAATAGACATCTAATTTGACTAAGGTTATTGTGTTTAAAATTTCATCAAGATTAGCATGTATTTTGAGGTAAATCTACCTCATTATCTCCTTAATACACCTAGTCAATGCCTTGGGACTCGTAGGCACCCTCATTCACAATCAGCCACCCATGACAGTCAATTAGGAGCTGCCACATCATTTCCCCCTAGACCAACCTTTTTTTTATGTTATCCACAGTGGACGCGTGAAAGCAAAATAAGAAAAGTACCGCTTTTCAAAAAAATTGAAGACTTCCTTTCTCGCTCGCTCTCAGATTCCCTCTTCATCCAAAAAAGAAGAAGAAAACTCCTCTCTCTCTCATCTTGTCGAGGTCTCTATCCGAATGAGCATTCCTTCCTTATCCCTCTCGAGCCATCCGTCCCTTTCTCTACATAGCCACATGTGGCTCTGGATTTTCTCTCGGCCAATCGCATGCATCAATCTCTTTCTCTCTCTCTCTCTCTCTCTCTCTCTCTCTCTCTCTCTCTCTTCGCCGGTTCAAACTCTACAACTAGAAGAATTGAGAGCTGAAGCCCTCCCTCCCGTCTACTTCACTTGGCCAACGACAGGCAATGCATTAGACATCGTATTCCCTTTATCTTATTTCTACTTTTTGTATATGAAGAGGGATCGACAGCTTCTCAAAGTCATTTTCCAGTTGTTCTTTCATAGTTCAAGAGGGCAGGAAGAAGAGGTCGAGGAAGCAGAGGAATACGAAAAGGAAGAGGGAAAGGAGCAAGAAGAACTCGAAGCTATGGTGGATTCCCATCTAACCGATTTTGCGAACATCTGCTTGCCAAGGAAGACCATAATGTCTGGAGAACCATAGAAGAAGAACTTGCATGAAATCAAGTTCTTTACTGAGTATGGTGAAGCAATATGAGATAATATAGGTTGTTGGGAAGATGTTTGAGCAATAAGGGGTGGCACTTGGAAGGGTGCATGTTGAGGGCAATGGTCCTGGCGCTATGTTGAGAACTTGAAACAAGCTTTGAGAAAATATTTGTACGATGGTGGACCTGCTTATGCTAAGGGAACTGAACCATCAACTAAATATGTTGTTCAGGAGGTATAGCAACCTTGGCTCATCCTTGGGCATTGAAAAAATCCAGTTTATGTTATTGAAAGCTTGAAAGCTTCTGGCCTTCATGTTATGAAGGTCTACAGAAGTGATGGGAAGTTGGATGGGTATGGATTTTTAATGCCTGTCATGGCTTCATTTGATGCTATTGGGGAAGGAAAACAAGATGAGTTTCTTCATTATATTCTAGATGGGACTTGGAGCACAATCAGGAGAAGTTGTAGGGTTGTTAGAGATTTGAGAGATGTTTGATTCCACTCATACTTCTCAATCATGGATGATCTTTGTCCTCAGGATGCTCCAAATAGGGCACCATACAAGTTCAGTTGAAAACAACAAAAGAAATGAAGAGAAAAAAAAACTACATATATGCACTTTTCATGCAGGTATATTTGAAGACCCCACTTAGAAGAGTGTGGTGAGATTGAATACTATGATTGATGTCGAAGACACTTTGCCGAAGAGTAGGTCAAAATAGCCCCAATGCCTCTGGAAGATGCCGGAGGAATTCGTGACCGATAGGGGACTTAATTAATTTAATACAAAATAAACCCTAAGCTCAAAATTAAAATATGAATTGAAATTGTAGGTGCTTGAAGACCTCATTATGCTCAGTAGAGCTGATGAGTTTGAAGACCCCTTTGCGCTCAGAAGAGTGTGGCAGATTTGAAGACTATACCACGATGTCTAAAGACAAATTATTCTTAAGAATGTAAGTCAAATGTAGCCTCCTATGTGGGGACAACATCGGGAAGCTGCCAAAATTTAGATTGACACAAAGCTTAAATATGATTAAATAAGAGTATTAATAAGCTTAAATTAAACTTAAATAAAAAATAATGAATCGAAGCCAAACCTGCTCATAAAAAAAATTGTAAAGGTCTTTAAATAAGAATGAGTTTATAAGCTTCTTAATGATCACGAGCTAAGTTTCATTGAAACTTAGAGAACTTAATGAGCTATGAACTAAATACAAAAAAATGAATATTATTATAAATAATTGAATAAGATTTCAAAAAAAAATCTTATGCCACCAGATTCGTAACACATCGTATAAGAGAATAGAAGGCGTTAATTAAAGATTCAATAAACTCTTGCACACATTATAAAGCATGATTAAAACTCAAATTTAATTCCTCAAAAGTGTGTAAGCATTCTTAAATACACCCTCATGGGCTCCGACACTATGCTGAATGCTTAAACTTAGTGTTTGAGGATGCTGCGCGGGTTGATTCCTGAGTCTTGGGACCGTTAACAACTTAAAAATCAAATGATGTTATTATAATATCTTCAATCTAATAAAAAATCTGAAAGCTAATTCTGTCATATGATAGGAGATCTGATCCTCTTTTATTAAATTAATAGAGTCGACCATATCTAAAACAACGAAATAATAAACCACCCAGAGATGGACGTGTTGACTGAATATTTCAACCGGAAGGGTTTTCATAATAATAATAATAATAATAATAATCTATTCAAATTCTAATGTCAAATTATTATATGATCATATATTCAAATAAAAATATATAAATTAAATGAAATTAATTATTTAAATTTAAAGTAAAATCCATCCACCCATCCGCAACCGTTTGTCGAGGTGACAAATTAAGAAAATTTTTGCTCACTAAGAGCCAATGTCAAATCAAATATATAATTATTTTCACACTCAAATAATCTTAAGCGTGATGTCCTCCATATATGGTTTTGCCGAAATGGCATAAAAATACTGTGACAATCGGTGATTCATGATATGATACCACTAAATTATGATCATAGCCACAACCTACACATTCCCCAATGGCTTTGCTCTTTGAGCTGTGAATTATAGAATGTATTTGACTGAGCAAAAATCTCTCTATTAGCTAAGGTAGACATAAGCTTGTCTCCTTAGACAAACTCCACCCCATGTCTACAAGGATTGCTTGGACGACGTAACCCATGTGTTGCTGATAAGGATTCTTCGGTCAGGTTGGGTCGACTACCTCCTTTGACTAAGTAGATTAGGGACCATGATAGCCCGGGATGACGGAACCATGGGATCTAGATCAGGCGTGTCATCATTCCCCCAACCATCTGCTTTAAGTTAAATACAACAAATTTTATAAATCTAAATTCTAAAACTCTACAAGTTATTATACGCCACCTTGTGACTGACTTTTAATCGAAAGTTCTCTCGACCGAGAGGGTAATTAAATATAGGTGCTTGCGCCTATAGGAAACCTAGAATCAGATCTAAAGTCCTCACCAAATGAGGGCAAAATCTCTGGGTAGTGTCTTATCTACTATTTCATCTACCTTCTAAAAATTACACCGACACTTTAAACACTCTTTTCATCAAAGAGGTCGGTGGAAATTTTTTGGAGCCCATAAGGACGTCAAAGGGATGCTGATGTGGCTCGGTTTGAGTAGGTGAGGGTTTGAGGTGGACTGCCATGGCTTGTCTTTGTTTCCCATGGTGAGCTAATAGAAGGAGGTGGGTTAGATAACCTTCCTATATGACCCAACTAACTTTGTGCAGGGCCAAACTAAAGCTGGGGTGGTCGCCAAATGCAAAAGAGGGGGGTTGACCACCTAAAAGTGGATTTTATCCTACTTGGAGTGATTTACCGAATGGGTAATGGGCTAATTCGAGTTTTGGGTTGGGTTTGATTTGGCACCCATGGTGATCCAATGAGTCATGCCAAATTTGAGTGAGTTTGGAGAGTTTAGTTGAGTTTGGCTCAATTTGACCCATGTAGGTCAAATTAGGCTAGATTGGGTTAAGTTGATCATTGATCAAATTGTGTCAAACCATGGGTTGAGATAAGTTCAAATGATGATTTGAGATATTTTGATTTAAATGGTTTGATTTGATTTGGATTGTATTTGAATTTGACTCATATGGGTTCATATGGGTCAAATGGGCTAAGTTGACCAATTTGGTCAAATTGATCAAATTGGCTTGGGTTAGGTGTTGGTTTAGGTTCAATTGATCATTTGAAGATAATTATAGATTTTGATTTCAATTAATTTGAATTTAGGAATGTTTCAGATTAATTTTGGCTAAATTGGACAATTGGTTGACTTGATTAAATTTCAACCAAGGGTTTGATCATATTCAAATCAATTGAGATGAATTTGAGTCATTGGTTGCAATCAATTTGGAGGATTTGATTTGGCCCAATTTTTTTTTAGATCAAATTGTTAACTTCAAAAAGGCCAATTAGATATGGTTTGTCTCGATGAAGTTTCAAGGATCAATTTTGGGTAGATCATTGATTTCAATTGATTTGAGTTCAAATTGGATTTAGTTATATTTGGTTCATGTAGGCTAATTGGGTCAACTTGGGTTAGGTGATCAAATTAGCTTGATTTGGTACAATTGCTTAGAATTGTTCAATCAAGGGCGATCAACAATCAATATAGGAGGTTTTGAATGGGTTGGCTTAATTCAATTTAGATTGGATTGGAGTTTGGTTCAAATGGATCCTTCACTTTGGGTTAAGTGAACCTAATGGGTCAATTAAGTTGGTTTGGGTTGAATTAGGTTGAATTGAGTTTGATGATTGATTCAGGATTGATTGATGGCTCTGATTGCAATTGATTTGGGTTTAATTAGATTTTGGCTCATTTGAACATTTTGGGTTCAAATAGGTTAACTTGGGTTAATTGAATTGATTTTGGTCAATTGGCTTGATTGTAGCTTTTGGTAGAGTTTGGAATGAAGGTTTGAATCGTTGGAGTGCTTTTTTTTTTATAATTAATTGAATTAGGTTTGATTGAAGGAAGTTTGGTTAAGTCTATAGGATTGGCTTAAGGGATTAAGATTGATTTAGGTTTAAATCATTTGGCTTGGAACTTAAATATGAAATGGAATTCAATTGAATTTTGGTTGGATTAATTTGAGATTGGATTTAGCTAAGGGGATAAGCATGAGTCTTGGTTTAGCCATAGGGTAGGTTACCTTTAGATCCTAATACATAACCTAAACTTATGGCAAGTCCTCCTATGTCTTTAGATTTGGGTTTAGTGTTCCTTTAGTCACTAGAAGTGTCCTATGACTAAGAAGATCCTAGTGTCTAGAAGACTCTTAGGCCTAAGATGGGAAGATGGAATCCTCACTCTAAAAGTCAGGTCAATACTTACTAATGTCAAATACTTTTATTTTTTTTTATTTTGAGTTATTATTTATTTACTTTTGTATGTGCTTTGATTGGAAAAAATTTGGTTAAAGTTTGATGGCTCTAGTGCATACCTAATTTGCCTCTCTTAATATGTCAAGATTTTACAATATAGTTGTAGTTTTATCTTTTTATGTATCTCACTTACACTATATACTTTTGTTATTAGTATTGCTTAATTATTTGATTAGTTGTTTATATATTTCAATGTGCTTAATTATGAGAGTTATTAAGTTCAAAAGTTTGAAATAAGTTTAATATTAATAGTTTATACCCAATTTACTCCCTCTTGATGTGCCAAGAATATACAATATAGTCTTAATTTTATCAATTTGTGCTTAACATCAAAGTGAAATTATTCATGTGATTGTGATTTAATGATTTATATTAGTGATTAAGTAAATAATTATAGCTTGAATTTATAGATGGTGTGACATGTGACTTGGTGAAGAGATAAGAGAAAAGAAGGCTTTAGAAGAGCTTTATTCATATATTTTGCTAAGTGCTATGTAGGAATGGTAAGGGTCATAAGGAGAAGGTTTGTTGTGGCTTTAGGAAAAGGGTTTTGTTAATATTATTTATCATTTTATTTTGGACAAGAATATTTCTCTCAATGCATGAGTTTATGATATGAGTGAATTATAAATGGATAGAAAAGTTTTAAGACATGATGTCATGATATCACAATCTTTATATGTTAGATATGGTTTGATGTGAAGCTATGTTCATGTTAAATAAATTAATATTTTTTCATAAAACTTGCTTAATATCTAGCTATCTTTTATGTAAAAAATGATTAATCCAGAGTTTATTTATATCAAGAATAAATGTTGGTTCATTATTTTGAAAGGTTCTGTTGTAACATGTTTTTATGATATGGAGAAATTAATCACGAATTTTATGAAATATTTATAATTTGGTTAATAAAGATTATTCATATAAGTAGTTAAATGGATAAATTTTTTGATAAATAAATGAGAAATCTATCAATTAATATTAAGAAGAGAAAATTTTGGTACTATGCATATGAGTAAACATGCTTGTAAGCTCATGGATTGGCTTATAATTAGTTGATATTTGAGCACCTGATAATTGGTGGGCTATCAACAAGTAGTGTGGATCTTAGTCTAAGATAAATATTGATTTTTTTTGTTTCTATCACTATTCTTAAATATGAGTTGTAAATTCTTGCTATCAAAAATGAATGTTTATTTAACTATATTAATGCTATAATTTTATGAGGACATGTAATCATAATATTGTACGCATGTTTGTTATTTTCTTTCTATTGATTGATGTTAGGCTTGGAGATACCCATTAAGCCTTACGCTCATCCACATCATAAGCAAAATTATTGTGTAAGGTAAAGATAAGTCGAAGCAAGTGAATTGAAAGATGGATGTTTATAATTTTGATGTTTATAAAATGTTAACCTTTCAATGTTTATTGTAATTGTAGTCTTTGATTAAGACGTAAATTTTAAGGTCCTAGTGATTAATAGAGGCATGGTTTGTAATGATTTTATATTTTATATTGAGAAATTTACTTCATGTATTTTCATTCATTTCCTTATAATGAAAATGGTTTTATGGAAGATATAAACTTCATGGTTTGAATGTTTGAATTTAAATGATGAATCTTGATGTGTTTGATTATTGGTGAACATTTTTTCTTATGTTTATGCCTTAGTTTATTGTGATCTACTATAATTTTCTCCTATGCTTGTCGAGTTGCGATAGATAAAACATTTGTGTGTGATAGGAGGCGATAAACATCATAAAAAATCTCTCTAGTTGTTTAAAGGGTCTCTCTCTCTCTCTCTCTCTCTCTCTCTCTCTCTCTCTCTTAAATGCTATATATATTTATATATAAACAAAGAAAAAAAAGAAGAAGATCAAAGAGAGCTTTCTATATAAAAGAGGAATGAATAAAAGTTTAATAAATTCTAGGGCTACATTAATTCTTGATCATTGTCTTCAAATGTCATTTTCCTTAAGTGTACCATCCTCTTATATCACATCAATATCTCATTTCATTTTTTATTATCCTAAATCATTGCAAGGAAGATAACCTAATTTTGTTATCTATTATGAATGCCCACTCTAAAATTCTAGACTATGAGATATCCTAATCACCCAATGTGCTCCATAAACCAAAGCCAAATATAACCTCTTGGTCCTCATAAAATATAATTAATGTCCATTTTAAATTGAATAGAAGATTCATATGATTATTGGAGCACCTTAATTGCTCAACACTACTTCAAATATTAATCAATGATCTATCATTTATATTCTTTATAATTTTAAAATCCCTTAGAGTCATGCTTTAATGTGCATCAAATTTATATAAAAATTCTTTATTTTAATATAATAATTCTTTAATGAAGTGTGAGTAATTATAAAATTGGTGATAAAATTTTTTTTTATCCAATAAATATAATAATTAATTATGCAAAGAGCATTTTAGAACATTAAAAAACTAATTAGTGGGGGGTATTCATTGACCATAGGTTTTCTAATTAAACAATGGTTAATTTGCCCACACTGCACAAAATAGCATTAAAATATACGAGCCAGCCAACCACAGCCGTTTTCATAACCTATTTAAGATTTCTTGGCCAATAATTTTTTTTTAAAAAAATTATATTTTGCTTTAAGATTCGTGCAGAAGATCTGAATTATTACATTTTTATTGCATAAAAGAAGGCTTCTTGTCTCTCAAATAAATATATGCAAATATTAAATAAGAAAAATAAGGTCATAGCTTCATATGATTTAAAAAAAAAAAATTATATTTAAATAACTTATTTTTTTAATTTTGAATAACATATAAATAGAAAATAATGAAGACAATTTTTATAAAATATATAATAAAATAATAAATATTAAAATATTAGTATAAATATAACTTTAAGTTACATCTATACAATATTTATTTAATAATTATTTATATTATTATATCTGATCCGTTAATCATCATTAACTTTAGCCGTAGTTTGTACCGTTCGAGCTCAAACGTGTCCCCAAACAACGCCGCGACGTAACGGAAATCTTTTAAATGCACCGCGAGCCACACGGCGAATACGATGCTCCGCGGCACACCACACCGCCCAACGGTAACTTTGCCTCCCACAATCGTATATAAATATATGAATAAACCTATCACTCACCAAACCATCTTCTATTTCTCTCCGTCTCCTTCCTCACCCTTAGCTATAAGCTACCAATCTGCTCAATTTGTTATCTCTCTTCATCTCAGCTTTCAGAAATTAATCGCTAGATGGATCGTCTTCTCCTCCTCGGCGGAGTTCTGCTGGGCTTGTTTTATATGACCTTCGCCTATGACTTCTACGTGGGAGGAAAACAAGGATGGGTGGTTAATCCAGAAGAAAGCTATAATCTTTGGGCAGGGAATATGAGATTTCAAGTAGACGATAAGCTAAGAATAATACAGTTCTGAATTCTCTTATCTTATATTATTTCTTACTGGCTTACGTGATTATTTGCTTCTGTTTCTGTAGTTTTTAAGTACAAGAAAGGGGAGGATTCTGTTCTGGAAGTGAAGAAGGAGGATTACTATTCCTGCAACATTAGTAATCCTATTAAAAAGTTTGATAATGGCGACACTGTTTTCTTGCTGGATCGATCAGGACCTTTCTACTTCATTAGTGGCGAGGCTGGGCACTGTGCACAGGGACAAAAGCTTATTGTTGTTGTTCTGGCGGTTAGGGTTTCGCCTTCACCAGCTCCATCTCCTTCCCCTTCTCCAGCTCCATCGGCGAATTCTGTCTCTCCTATTCCGTCTCAGACGCCTTCGTCCGCCATTGGACTGTCTGTTTCAGGACTCTATTGTGGAGCTTTAGCTCTTTTCTTGGGGCAGCGACGCTTGGTTAGCTCCATGGATGGATGCTTTGAAGGTTTGGTGATAATTTGTGTGTTGTCTTTTCTTGCTGAAACTTGTTTTCTCTTTTGTTCTTAAAAAAGGTGGAAGAACAGGAATTTCTTTGGGATGATTGTCAGTTTTTTTTCTGCGCTGTTTAATTTCATGTGTAATTGTTGTAATTAATGGGGCTTTTATGATAATTTGGAATTCACCATCTGGTTCTTGGAATTTTATTTTGATTTCTTTATGTTTTGAGTTTATAAGCTTCAGAAAATATGACATTGTAGGAGAATGAATAAGATATATATATATATATATATATATATATATATATATATATATATATATATATATATATATATATATATATATATATATATAATTTTTGCAATATAGAATTACTTATGTGTGTGTACCATTCTATATATCATAAAGAGCTTTATGCATAATGTGAGCTATTTGTAAGAATAATTAAAATAAGAAAAATCTACTAAAAATAATGTAAAAAAATTTAAGAGATAAAGAGTTTAGATGAATTTCCTTTATATTAAAGAATATTGTATACAACCACATAAGTATTTTATATAAATAGATAAATATATTAAAAAAGAAAAAAAAAACTATACACCCTTCTATTGACCCAAGCACATGCTAATTTTTAAAAAGTAAGCTCTTTTAACTGATTTTCTGTCTTATGAATTGGCGTGCATGCCACGCAGCTCGCATGAACTCCATTAATATAATTATAACCTTCCCCTATAATTTTTTTATTTTATATTATAGGTTTTAAGTTAAAAAAAAATAGATGAATTTATTAAAAAAATATTGAAAAATATTTTTTTGAAGAGTTGGCGTTTATTTAAAATGCCGAATTCGTGACACTGAGGACGTCAAGAAACTTGGAAGGAGGGGCGTCTATGAGTAAGACTACAGATATTTTATTTTTATATTGAAAAAAAAAAGAGATTTGGGTTAGATTATTTCTGAATTAATTTTTAGTGGGATGATCTAATTAAAAATAACTAAGATGTGATGATTATTTTATATTTTTCTATGCTAATTACATATTAATATCTCAATATTTATTATTTAATTTTAGTGATATATCCCTTTAAAATTTATAAATCAAGTTAAAGCATGTATATAATCAAATTCGATATGAGTCCAATAACGTTAATTGGATCAAATCGAGCGAATGAGCTCAAATCAAGTCAAAAGTTACGAAAAACTTGAAATACTTACTGGATGATCAAATGACTTCCAAATTTGACGTGTTTATAGTCGAATCGAGGGGCTCGACAAGAAGAATCCAACGAGCCTAAGATCACTCAGATCAAAGATCGTTTGAATGGTCAAATCACTAAAAAAAACTATTTATGATTAAATGAATCGATATCAACCGTCTGATGAAGTGTTTTGAGATTTTGGCTACAATGACCAAATTGCTCCTCTTAGAATCCTATAAATAGACCCCATTCTTGTCATGGGGAGGAGTTAGAAGCGAGAAAAAGATAGGATAAAAGTTAAGTCATCACATCAGTACGATCGTTATTGTTGACTACCATAATCGTATGCCTAACTACTACATAAATGTCATACTTGATTAATTCTCACTATTAGATTTTTTTTTACATACAATCTTGTAATCTTATTTGAAAGATTTAAACTTTGTATTTCAAAGTAGATATATAGTGGAACATTTTTACTAGCTAATTAATTTTTTTCTCTTTTGAAAGTTTTTTCACGTAAAAATTATGGGGTTTCTTAATCTATTTTCAACTATCTGTGTGCGTACTGGATTTTCATACAAAGCTAAAATGTGAAATTTTACTCTATCGCTATAAGTTTTCTGGCGCACAACAGTTTAGTGCCGTCTATGAAAAATAGATTCACATTACTTCATCATGTCAAACAATCAAGTTTTCCAACAAAATCGAAACCACCAGCCAGGTGGAGCACTTGTACTTTTGAGAACACATGCGAAGAATGGAGGAACATCAAACTCAAATCATTCAGCTCTTACTAGGAACTGAACAATCGAGAATGTCACCACAAACTGGAGGAAATTGACCCTATCAACAACATAATAGAGTTGATTTTATTGAAGAAACTCACGAAGAACTCCCTCGCAAAAATATGAAAATTCCCATACATCATTGATATGGATCATGACTATATTGTTAGCTCAACTTATCCTACACTTTCGACTTTAAATCTCCTTACCTCTTTGATGGGATTGAATTACCCCATTTCATGGAGACAACCTATGAAGTTATTTGAGATGAAATATGACACCTTGTTAAATGAATTTTATTTAAGAGATAATAGTTCATCCCTCATCGAGACTTCAAGAATCTTCTTCTTTGCATGATATGGTTCTTCAACAAGCGATCCGGTGGAGTTTAAACTAAACATTGAACCTTATGATGGAACCTCATCCTTAGCACATCGATTATTATAAAACTATTATGCATATTCAACATGTCCCTGATGCTTTGCTCTGCCATGTTTTTCTTATCACTCTTAAAGGACAAGCTCATATATGGTTTTATTCTCTCCCCCAGGGGACCATTCTCAACTTCACTCATTTAGCTAAATTCTTTGTCAAACAATTTATCTCAAATCGAAGAATCATCAAATACACTTTTCATCTTTCTCGAATTCACCAAAATGAAGGGGAAACCCTTAAAGAATACTTTCAAAGATTCTTTTCTGAAGCTCGACAAATTTTAGGAGTAGATACAGAGCTACTCCGAGGTATCTTTCTTGGAGGTTTTCGACTAGGGCCTTTCTACTTTTCACTAATGCGAGATACAATGTGATCATATGTTAATCTTATTCATTGAGTAGAGGCTCAAATTACTGCCAATGAAGCTATTAGTGCTCATAGAAGATAATTTGAGAATAACTCTAAGCACGCATCGAAGATGTTACAATAATATCTCAAAATAAAAAAAATATTCAAAAGATCAATGACGTTACGATATTCCTAGTTATACTCCACTAAATACATAGGTTGTGGGTATCATAATGGAGATTAATATCTCAAATGACCAAAAGGAATCCAAATGGCAAAAATCAATCATAATATTATCAATTTCACCGTTCGAATGGACATTCAACTAAAAGCTGCATTCATCTAAAGGATGAAATTGAACGCAGTGCGAGACATCCAGGACACTACATTGAAGCAACATATAGATCATCAAAATGGAGATTAGAGGAACCATGATAAAGAAATTATTGGAGTTATTGAGTAAGAAATATCACCAATACTTATCTATGGAAATATCTCACCAGAATAGTGACTAAATAAAGTTAAGTTTCTTTTTCACTTTATTGAAAAAGTTTAGAAGATTTTATTTTTTTAAATAAGTTTTTATTATCAACAAAATCTTCTTTTGTTGCATTCAATAAAACCCTTTAAAAGGCATACCTTATGGGAAGTTGGTAATGGACAATGTACTCACTAAATAGGCCTCATGAATGCAAGTGGTAGATAATGTCTCCACTGATAACCCATGGAAGGCACAATCCTAAGAAAGCCTCAATGGGAAGCTAGTAGTGGACAAAGTCCTCACTAAAAAGACTCCAAGAGAGTAAGTGATTGACATGGTCTCCACTCATCAAAAATCTCAGAAGACAAAAGTCTCAGAATATACAGGTACATTAAAAATCTCAGAAGGTACAGGTATAACAAAAATCTTAGAAGTCAAAAGTCTTAGAAGGTATAAGTACATTAAAAATCTCATAAGAAAAAAGCCTCAAAAAATACAGGTACATCAAAAATCTCAGAAGACAAAAGCCTCAGAAGATACAGGTACATAAAAAACCTAAGAAGATTAAAATCTTAAAAGGTACATATATACTAAAAATCTTAAAAAGCAAAAGCCTCAAAAGATATAAGTATACTAAAAATCTCAGGAGATTTAATCTTTTTAAAGTCAAAGTTGAAAAATGATATATGATTACTGCCGTCATTATGGGTCAAAATTTTTATAGAAAAATATATACCTTTTATACCAGGGGGAATGCCTTACGAAACATAAAAGATAAAACTAAAGCGTGAAAGTGATTTATATCATATTGATGATAGTTTTAAATTTTACTCAAAATAAAATTGAAGGATCCGGGAATCACATTGGAGCCTGAATTTAGGATACGTCTTTAATCAGTGGGTTTCAAATCCAGAGAAGAGCTGGAGCACAGATGGGTCACACACCACATATAGGTCAGTGGAGGATCCAGGATTTAAAGAAAGTTGGAAGAACCTGAAAGTACATTAGAGCATGAATTTGGGATACGTGCTGCCTAACCAAGTCAATTTCAAACTCCGAGACTGGAGAGAACTAGAGCGGAGGGGTCATGCAAAATCTGTGTGGAACCACCATTTTTTGATAAAAAATGTTTTTTAACAACTAAAAATAAGGGGGAAAATTATATATCTCTTTAAAATTTAAACCAAGCACAAATATCAAGTTAAAGCATATATACAATCAAATTAAATGACTTAGTGAGATGAGTCCACTAACGTTAGAATTGGGTTAAATCGAGCTCAAAATCGACTACATATAAAACTTCAAAATCTTGATTGGATGATCAAATGACTTTCAAATTTGTGGTTATAGTCAAATCGGCTCGATGAGACAAATCAATGAGCCTAAGATCTCACTGAGGTCAAATCACCAAAAAACTATTTATGATCAAATAATTCGGTATAAACTGTCCGATATAGTGTTTTGGGATTTTTGGCTTCAATGACAAAAATACCCCTCTCAAAATCAATAAATAGTACTCCATTCTGGGGATAAGCTAGAGAACTTAGGTGAAAGAGAGAGCTTTGAAGTTTGAAGTTCATCATCATCGCCTTCGCTACATGTATTATTACTTGATTCTAGAATTCTCATTGTCAAGTTTTCTCGCATACAATCTTGTAATCTCATTATTGGAAAGATTTAAACTTATATTTCAAAGCAAATATATAGTGAAACACTTTTACTTGGCCGGACCCCGTAATTTTTTTCACGCTTTTGGAGGTTTTTCCACATAAAAATTCTGGAATTTCTTATTATATTTTCAACTATCGTATGCGTCGATTTCCATACAAAACTACGGAAATTTTACTCTAATACAAGTTTTGGCAGTTTTGTTATGAAAATATTCATTATTATTATATAGAGACTGTTTGAAGTTAAAGTCAACGTGGTTATCCTACCCTGCTGCATCTATTTACTTGATTCTAGAATTCTCATTGTCAAGTTTTCTGGCATACAATCTTGTAATCTCATTATTGGAAAGATTTAAACTTATATTTCAAAGCAAATATATAGTGAAACACTTTTACTTGGCCGGACCCCGTAATTTTTTTCACGCTTTTGGAGGTTTTTCCACATAAAAATTCTGGAATTTCTTATTATATTTTCAACTATCTGTGTACGTACTGGATTTCCATACAAAACTAAGACGTGAAATTTTACTCTAATGCTACAAGTTTTTTGGCAGGCAACAAGTTTTGTTATGAAAATATTCATTATTATTATATTTATTTGGGTGAGAGAAGCGACTTAGGTGAAAGGCTAAGTTTAGTTTCATCATCACCATCGTTGTATTGCGTCATTATTCACCAGTCACCAATAACAAATTTACAACTCAACTACCTTCCTATTATTGTATTCTAATTCTCATTGTCGGGTTTTCTCTACAATCTTATAATCTTGTTATTGGGAAGATTCAAACTTATATTGCAAATATATAGTGAAACACTTTTACTTGGCTGGACACCGTAGTTTTTTTCACTCTTTTGGAAGTTTTTCCAAATAAAAATTCTGGAATTTCTTATTATATTTTCATTATCTATCATGCTGGATTTTATACAAAGCTGAAATTTTACTCTAACACAATAAGTTTTCGTAAGTTTTGTTATGAAAATATTCATTATTATTATATTTATTTGTAAATAAAAATATTATTTAAATACGATAAAATATTTAATATAAAATTTTTTTTTTTTGATCATGATATTTTTTTTTTGGAGATTTTACATACACCACACAATTCTAATATATTTGTATTTCTAATACCAAAATTTTAATTTTTGTTTATATATTTTGAAATCACATCAAAAATATTATTATTATTTTTTTCAAAAAGAAAAATTGATATTTTACACATATATTATGATTAAAACTCATTGATATATGACATAAATAAATATTTAAATATAAAATATTAAAGAAATAAATATTTTAAAATTAGGTGATAAGCAGAAGTTGATTAAGACAATCGGAAGGAAGATGCAACGTGGTGGCACGGGGTTACTATTTTTTTAGTAATTTTTTATTGTGTAAGACATCTTAGCCTAGTAGTTGAGAGCTTTGACTTTTAACTAAGAGATCTTGGGTTCAAGTCCTTGCACATGCGTAGTATGTGACTTTGTGAATTAATTTGCTCAAATGTCACCCAAAAAAGTAATATTTTATTTACAAAAATATTTTAACAAATATATATATATATATATATATATATATATATCACATATTTTTTATCATAATTAAACTTGATGCAACATAGATTAGGTTGCACTCTATCATAATGTCTATCTTCTTGTTGCGTGTTAAAACCGGTAGAGTAAAGTTTCGTCTTAGCTTCTTTGGAGTTCAAAGTACATTTAAAAAGCGAGCAATAAAACTCAGAATTTTCGTGAAAAATCTCGAAAAGAGAAAACCACGGCTAGCCCAAGCTTAAAATCTCCTTGATTCTATCGAAGTGAATGATTCTGGAAATGAGATGTGCGACAAGTTAGCGACGATGTTGGCGGCGAAGTTGAAAATGGCACGATGTTATGGCAAAATGGTCGGCTATGCGAGGATTAGCGGTGGCGGTGATGGCGGTGGCAATGGTTGGCCAGTGGTGGTAATTGTTGCTGAGGATCTTTAGAGCTCTCATCTCTCTTGCTCCTTCTCCTTCCTTAGCCTCCCCTTCATATGAGAAATGAGGGTGTTGGTATGGCAGGGTGATGAGCGTCAGTGGTTCTGCATTATCTGGAGGATTTTCAAGCTTTAGAGCTCTCTCTCTCTCTTTGCTCCTCTCATATGAAGAATGAGCTATTTATAGATTGGAGGAGTAGCGTCTATAATATATGGAAAATCAACCACTCCTCTCCATCGACGGCTCAAAATGATTCATTTGATTATTTGATGTATTTTAAGTATTTGAATGCTCAAATGAAGTCGATTATGAGATCTTGGGCTCAATCACTCATCGAGACGCTCGATTTGATTATAAACACTCAATGTTTGAGAGCTATTTAGAGATTTAATTGATATCTCAAAGTTTTCAAGGATATTTTAAGTGCTTGATCTCGACCAGTTTCAACTTCGGATCAGCTTGCTTTTAGCATCAAGATTCATACTTCGACTAGTAGTATTTTAAGTGTCATATCAATAACCATATATTTTCTTATAATTATAATTAATAATGATTAGTAAAATCAAATATATATATATATATATATATATATATATATATATATATATATATATATATATATATATATATATATATATATATATATATATATATATATATATATATATATATATATATATGAGTTTTATTTTTGTCTTATTTGTTGAATTGAATGTTAAATATTTAATAAGCAAAGTAGAGCATTTTGTTTTCTTCAAATTTTTTTAGTTTTCTTCTCTCGTGGAACTTCAAGAGAGACGGGACAATAATATTTAAATTCTTCAGTTCAATATTATAAAAATAGTTGTTATCAATAAGATATCAAAAATACATATTTGCTATCTTAAACAATATTTTAGTATTTAAAGGATTAATAGTGACATTGGTCTAGTTATGTATTTCTATCCTCATTAAAAATATTTACTTTTTCGAAATTATTATCTTTCTATGAAAATTTATACACATGCATGCAAATTCAAGAAAATTGATTTTTTTTTTACGTTTTTTTTTTTGAAAAGAAAAAAAAAAGTGCTTAGGCCTAATAGCAGAGATTAAATATTTTGTAAAAAATTTGTATTATGGTGGCTTGGTTTCATGGTAGTTGGAGGGAGTTCAATAAGTTATCTCATAGATACTTTGAAAAGCAATATTGTTAAGAGTTATTTAGATTGTTCCTCACACATATTAATTGGACATGTAGTAGAAGCATGTTAAGATAGGGTTGATGGTGCTCCTTTGATAGTGGGAATGGCATAATCTTTAACTTATGTTACTATAATATATTGTTCGTTATAGTCTAAAATAATTAAGTCGTACATTGTTTTGGATGCTCATTGATAGAAAATGTGATTGGTGATGCGATCATTGTTAGTGGATGTTCTATGTGTTGATCTGATGATACTATGAAATTATGAAATATCACTTAATTAGTTTATTATTTTTTAATGATAAAATTTGGATAGAGTACCCAACCTCAATCAAATTATTACTATAAAAATAAGAAAATAATGAGTAAAATATGATTCCAATACTAGTTATGTTATTAAATATTATGCCTAAACCCTGAGGAAATGGGAAATCTAACTTGTTTATGGAAGATCCAACTTTTATGAACTTAATAATAGTAAAAGTGGGGATAATTAAACTTGACTTATGCAAACAACTCTTCGTAGTATTAATCTTCTTCCCTATAGGTTTTGTATCTAATGGTTGTGAACTCACTTATTTAAGAAGTCCTTTTTCATGGGTAAAGAGTAAACAATATTAGAAAATAATTTAAATGTTATAGGTAACTTTAAGCCTTTATTGAAATGAAATAATATAATTATAAGGGAGCTAATAAAATGTTGCTTTCTTTTAGTAAAAGTTCTTATAGAACTTGTGTCTCAATTAAAGTTACCCTTAAAAAGAAGTAGTTGATTGAGAAAAAAAAATGTTAAAGTCATATATTGCTTATAAAATATCACTAACCCATGGAAGACTTAAACTATGGATATTAATTCAAGCATCTCATTCTTGAATGGCCGTATTTTTATTTGAGCCAATAGAGTTATCATTATATGAAGTGATAAATCTAATGAAAATTATTGAAATCATGAAATAATATTGTTTAGATTTATTGTAATCTTTTTTAATGAAGAGCATTATAAACCTATCAAAAGTAACGCACATGATATTAATCTTATTAATGACAAAATGTCATTAACAAAGATGACTAGGAATCTCTTTAAAATGGGTTCAAAATATAACTCACCATTTGTATGAGTATATTAGGAGTGTTGGCTAAGCGAAAAAGCATCCCCAAAATCTTATAGAGATCATTCTTCATCTTGAAGGTTATTTTCCATTCATCTTCTTTTCCCATACAATCTAGTGATTTTCTCTCCATAGATCAATATCTGTGTATAGTGGTTTCAATAATTGATTTGACTTGACAGCTAGACATGAATCTGACTAAAAAAAATCTAGTTTGAGTTAAAGTGATTAATTTTTAGGCTGAATTTAAATTAAAGTATCCGATCTGATTTAGTTTTTCTGAGCTTTAGATTGACCCACCAACTTAAATTTGACCCAATTTTAACCCGCCAACCCAAGATTGACTCAATTTTGACACAAATTCAACTTTGACTTAAATTTGACCCAAATTACATGTATAAACTAGTCAATCGGTTGGGTTTGGATTAGTTGAGTTCATGTTAAGTTAGGTTCGAGTTGGGGTTTTCAATTCATTCAATATTTATATTTGGTTTAGGTCAAATAGTTTTGGGTGCAATCAATTTTGGGTCAGATCTGAACTTAAGTCATGAACCTGGAACAACACCAGCATCACTATACATATATTGAATAAATTCACAAGTTTTGTTAGAAGGAATAAATATTTGATGATAAATTTAATAAGAAATGACTATTTTAGCACGTACACTAAGAGCCATCCATCTTACAAATAAGTTCCTTTGATAAAGCCAATCTACAATAATTCATTATATTATCATTTAAACTAGACTTGATTATATAAGCTCATTAAACAACAAGGCAGGTTTGGGCATATAGATCCATGAACTAAGTCAATGAAATGGTAGATGTTAGATCTTAACTATAATTAAAATCTAAATATCATGTTTTGGAGGGCCTTAATGAAGTTTCAACAAATAATTACTTCATCAAAGTAAAATAAATAACTATTAGCAAATTTTGATTATTAATTCATTGAAAGGCCATGAAAGGTTATGAAAAGATATTTCTGCTTTAGGAACTACTTGGATGTCATCAAATTATTAGAAATATCATTATTATATTATTATCATATTATATAATTCATCTTAAAAATAATCTTAATATTTATTGTGCCATAAAATTCAATTATGATTTAATCATTATGAGTGTGAATTAATTCGGTTTACAAAGATTTTAGAAATTAGTATCAAGTTCTTGAGTTCAAATTTCATTTATACTATTATAAAATCTCACTATATATGTATGGCCAGGCAAATTAAAAATAAAATGAAAATTTAAATATTAAACTTTGAAATTTTATTTCTTTAAGTTTAATATTCGCACTGATTTTCAGAGAAAATAAACTTCAATGAAAATAATAATAATAATAATAATAATAATAATAATAATCATAAATAATCATAAATTCAAGGGCAAAATAAAGAGAAGCCTCCAAGCCGCTTCGTCGCCTCCATTGCTAGACCACGTTAAGGATAACTACTGAAGTAATATGACGAACAATAGTAGCAGAAACTCAATGTGAGCTTTGTAACAATGGCTGCTCAGAAGTCATAGATAGCACAAAAATCTCATATATTGCTGGGCGTTTCTTCTGTATCAGTTTTTTTTTAAAGATTTACATACATACCACACAATTCTTATGCATTTATATATCTAACACCTAAAATTAGATATTTACTTATCTAATACTTTCCGAAATTAAAAAAAAGTTAAAAGTGAATAATGATAATATTTTTGATATGATATTGAAAATTGAGATGTTATATATATGCAAAAATTAAAATTTAGATGTTGAATATGTAAATACATAAGAACTATGTGGTGTGTATGTAAATCCCCTAGAAAATTGAGAGTAATGATATTCTTGCATGTAAATTATTTAAAAAGCTTAAGTATATAAATGAAATTGATTTACCTCTTAACTGTTTGTGTTCACTTTTTTTTATTTATATTTATATTTGGTTTATATTTTAATATAAAATAAAAATATGGTTGATATTTTAAATAGTTATTATTATTATTTTAATTATACATTATATAAGATGATAACGATGGTTAGAGGTGATTGTGATTAATGATTGGCAGTAGGGGTGTTAATTGAATTGTGGTGGTTTGGGTATGACCCAATATTGAGACCGACGAACCCACTTCGTTTATTAAAAGGGTTAAAACTTGTCAACCGACCCGACTTGATTGACGACACGAGAATGATCTATTATATATATTTTTTAAGTCAAAAATGAGTCAAATTAGTTAATGTAAAATCGGTTAATTTCGAGTTAGTCAATGAGTTCAGTTGGTGGTAGTCAAAATCGAGTCAATTTGGTTGGGTCACACCCGAAAAATTAAGCGGGTCAAATTCTTAATACTGAACCAATTTTGGTAGTTCATTAGTCGTGTCGAATTCGATTTTGACATCCTTGAGTAACAAGCATTGTTTGAGATGATTGTCATTTTAAAAAGAAAAAAATATCTAAAAATTATTATAATTTTTTTTTAAAAAAATAACTTTATTTTCAAATCTTAAGGAAAGACAAGAAATATAAATAAAATATATTATTTTAAAAAAATAAAATAATGATGATTCCAAATCACCCCTATTGTTTCCAACTATTTTAATAGAATTATCTTATTTGACTCTATATTATGTTCACTTTCTCAAATTACTTCTAATAATTTCCTTCTTCAGCATTTTGCTTTTCAGTTTCTCTTTTCCCTGATTTGTTGATTAATCGAGAATACATTTTGAGCTACATTATTATGAACATTTTTGGCTTATTAAGAAAAAAAATGTAATAATTTTTAATGTTATGCAAGTTGATATCTTAAGCACTCATGGGTTGACTATGTTATGAAGATGGGACTTAACATTTTGTTGCGGGGTCAAAGAGAACATGCAGAAAAATAGTTCAGAGTATTTCAGAGCATATATAAAATAAATAAAATCAAAGTAAAAATAATTATACCGAGGAACACAAGATTTAACATAAAAAAAAATCTGAGAACTGAAAAAAAATCATGGAGTCACACCACTAAGAAATTCACTATGAAAGAAAAGTTGAAAAAAATAATATAAATTATACTTATCTGGAGCTTTTTCATATTTCAATCACTCTTTAATATTCACTTCAATCTCACCCACAAGAGAGTTTCAGAAAAGATTTTTAAAAACTGCAGAAAAATTGTTTTATAAGTCTTTTGATTATTAGCCTGATTGGTGCCTTACTTTCACTAGTTCCAACATTATTTGCTCTGCAACATCGAGGCATTGTCCTTTCTATTTTAAGCATATGGTGCCTTGGTCCTAGCATTGCCTTCTACTAGTGACCAGCTCCTCCATCTTCGTGCAAATCCATGAATTCCAGTGCGTAGTGCCATCTTTATGGCATCTAGTTGTTGCCTTCTTTGTCCCTGATCCTATGTCCTTTTGAATGTCATGGTTTTAGATACTAGAAAAAAAATTTCTCGGGGTGTTGCCCTCAAATTTTTGAACCTAATGTCATGCTGCCCCTCTATGACCGTCCAGTTAGCCCACTAACGAGCTCGACCAACACGAAGTACATAGGGCTAAGTCACCAACACATCTCAGGTTGATTAATAAAATCAGGCTCTCGAAAATAACACATTTATGAAATTGCAAGCTTCAAGATCATAACATTTGTATAAATCAAGGAAAAAAATATAAACAAATCAAGACTTTCAAATAATATACATCCAACTATAATACACATGTTTGACAATTTAAATCTTATTTTGTAAATGAAAGAGCAATTATATCTTTGCATTAAGGAAATATAACGAATATATCTTGAAATTATACATAATTTTATTAAGAATTTAATGATAATCAGATGATAATAGATTCCACAAAAATTGGACAAAGTGAAAAAAAAGAGATTGAAAAAAGTGGAAAAAATATTAAATTTTATTTTAAAAAATTTATAATTCAACAAAATGTTATATGACCCAATTTAATAAATATTTAAGTTATGTTGAGTTATTGTTAATTGTACTTCAAAATGGAGATATTTAATTTAAAAAATAAAAAATATAATATAATATAAATAATTGCAAAAGAATCAAGAAAGATTCCATTTGATCACAGTTAACTTTCATACTCTCTGATCTGAAATGACTCAAAGTTGACCAAAATTTTGAAATATTTGAGGGCCGTTGGTGATAAGCTCTATTTTTTAATTTTAATTTTAATTATTTATATTTTAATTTGAAATAAAATATAATTGATAGTGATAATTATTTTTAAAAATAGTCAAAATAATATTAAAATTATTTTAATCATTCTAAAAATTAAAAAAAAAAAATTTAAAAAATATATATTTTTAATATAATTCCGTCTCATTGGGGACAGATATATAATTGGAATATACCTAACAATTCTCGCGTCATCTGTTGGAAATTTATTTAATCATTGCTTTTGGATAAGCACGCAAAGACGTGGTCAAACGGTAACTTCACCATCTATATATTATTATTATTATTATTATTATTATTATTATTATTATTATTATTATTATTATTATTATTATTTTAAATTTATGAAAAAAAATTTATGTTTAATCAACTTTGTGCAGTCTGCAAAATCCAATTTACATAAATTTATGATTCTCATATTATAGAAATTGCAAGATTCACCCTCATACATTAAAATTTTGGGTAGATTTATAATTAATGGAATTTTTTTTTAAGAGAAAAACATTTTAATTATTGACAGAATTGATAAAACTCAGATGCAAAAAAGGATAGAGGTAAGAGGTGGCATGTGGATACACCTCATAAAATTTTAATTTATCATTGTATATAATAGCTATATATAAATTATCTCTATTATTTGATATTCAATATAAGTTAACATTCAATTTGTGCTCTCTCTCCATATAATAAATTTAATTTATTTATGCCTTATTAAGAGTGATCATTGACTCTGCCAATAAGATGATGTACCATAATTAAACTCCTTTGGAACAAATAAAAGGATAGTTGTTGCGCGCAAGAAGATTTGTATTGGTAGAGTAGGAGAATTCGATATTTTAGTATTGCACAAAAGTTCTACACACACAGCAAAAGAGTTTGAGATTGAATTTTTTTAAAAAAACTAAGGGAAAAAATCTAGGTTGCTGAATAATTTTATTTATATCGTTTTGTTATAATTATTATCCCTCTAAAGTTGGAATGTTAAGAATTTTTTGAATGTGGCTTATGAATTTAATTATACATTATGCTATATTATTTTTAAATTAATTTTGTGATCAAATAAAGATTAATTAATTTTAACTGAGACATCTTATTAATTTCATATGGAATTATCATGTATTTACAGAAATTTTTTTTATTTTAATGATAAAATAAAATGAAATAAGTATAAATAATCGATCTATTATAAATGATTATTTTATATATCATCTTGAGTGAAAAGAAGGCTCTCTCTCTCTCTCTCTCTCTCTCTCTCAAGAACATTTAGAAATAGAAGGCCAAAATATATTATTCTTATGGATTAATCTTAGATTAATCTTGATGATTTGACATGAGATCTAATAAATTTATTTTTATCTTTACATATTTCAATAATAGTATTTATTATGTTGAATCGTTGAGAAATAATTTTTCCTCTTCATCTTTTGTATTAATTATTTGAAAATTTTATATCAAAGTACATGATTCAAATTTTTTTTGAGCAAATGATTTGATCATTTGCATGAAGTATCGATATCTTTTAGATGACTTTTCTATTAGAGGAATATGAAATATTTTTCTTTCTATCATTTATAATATGAAGTGATATTTCAGATTTATAATTAAAAAAGAAAAAAAATAAGAAGGGAATTATTTCATCTCATCGATGGGTATATATATAAATATATAAGTTTATATAAATAATTATTCCATTCAATTCCCTTTCATCCATTTTTTTAATATATATAAATATACATAAATTAATATAAACATTATATATCATGTAATGATAATGATATTGTTAATTGTGAGTATTATTTTATTCTTTTTAGTTAATGTTTTTCTATATCTTCCAATTTTAATAACATTCGGTGTTTAACTAACTTTAAGAAATGGAAGCATATCACCATTGTTCTTGGGTGTATGGATCTTGACTATCGATCGGTGACGTCCTCCCTTCGCAAAAGCTATTGAACAAAGGACTAACTTTGAAAAGTGGGAGTGTTCTATCCACATGAGTTTTATGATCATGAACCATTCCAGAAACCATAAGAGGTGCAATGTCTAAAGAGGAATGTGCTAAAAAGTTTCTAAGCCAAATAACAGACCGTTTCTTTAGTTCTGAAAAGGTCGAAACAAGTACTATTCTTAGTAAACTCATTTCAATGCGGTATAAAAGCAATGGAAACATAAGGGAGTACATTATGGAGATGTCTAATTTTGTCACTAGGCGAGAGCACTAAATTAGAGATGTCGATATTCTTATTGATTTTGATCTCTCTTCTTAAATTTAATCCTTTTAAGATAAGTTATAATACTCAAAGGAAAAATGGACTCTTAATGAGCTCATTTCATTTAATGTGCAAGGAAGAGAGATTAAAATATGACAAAATAGAAAGTGCTCACTTAGTTATTTCCTCTCGTGGCATTGTTGCTAAAAGAAAAAAGGACTTATAAAGACAAAGAAGCTGCAGACAAAGGGACTTTACAGCATAAGGTGCAACAAAAATAAGATAATGATGTTGCTTGTTTCTTTTGTAAGAAGGCTGGTCATGTGAAGAAGGATTGTCCCAAGTATGCAAATTGGCTGGTAAAAAAGGATATACTTCTCAACTTTGTTTGTTCTAAAGTTAATTTATCCTTAGTACCAAATCACACTTGGTGGATAGATACAGGTGCAACTACTCACATAAGTGTGACTATGTAGGGTTGTCTAAGGAGAGCTTCGATCTTTGAAAAAATTTATCTATGTGAAATGGCAATAAAGCTCTATTGAAGCAATATGCTTATATAGATTATATCTAGAATGTTGTATTTTGAATTTACATGAGACTTTTATGTCGTCATTTAGACAAAATTTAATTTTATTTCTTATTTGGACAAATCATTATTCTTGTTCATTTGGAAATGGAAAATTTAGTCTCTTTTGATTCAAATATTATTGATGCGGTTCTTTGATTGATAATCTATATAAATTGGATATTTCTGTTTCATAAATTAATGAAACCTTGTATGCAAGTAATTTTGGTACAAAGCGAAAATTAATAAATGAGAATTCATATATGTTATGACACAAGTGTTTAAGACATATTTCTAAACATAGAATTGAAAGACTTGTGTCAAAAAGAATTCTTGATTCTCTTGATTTTTCAGATGATAAACTCGTATAGAATGATGAGGAAAACAAACAAATATCAAGAAAGTTGGTGCTAATAGGAGTTTAAACATCTTGGAATTAATTCATCGATATTTGTGGTCCATTCCCACACTTGGAATGGCCAACAATATTTCATTACTTTCATAGACGATTATTCTCGTTATGGGTACTTATACTTAATTTATAAGAAGTCACAATCACTGGACGTATTCAAAATTTTTAAGGCTGAAGTTGAAAATCAACTTGGAAAGAAAATAAAAGTATCAAATCGATGTGGTGGTGTATATGGATATGATGGATCATGTGATCAACGTCGCCCTTTTGCCAAATATTTAGAATGTGGTATTGTTCCTCAATACACAATGCTAGGGACTCAAGTCAAAATGGTGTGGTGAGAATGGACCCTTATGGATATAGTTAGAAGTATGATAAATCATTCTTCTTTACCAGATTCACTTTGAGGAGAAGCCTTAAAGACTGCTAATAGCGTTCTAAACAAAGCAGTAGCTAAAACTCCATATGAATTATGGATTGGGAAGAAGCCTAGTATTAGACATCTTCATGTTTGGGGATGTCCAGTTGAAGCTAGGTCATATAGGCCTAATGAAAGAAAATTGGACTCAAGAACTATAAGCTACTATTTTGTTGGATACTCAGAAAGGTCAAAGGGTTTTAAGTTTTATGACTCTTCAAATAAATCCTTTTTTGAGACGGGCAATGCTAAATTTATTGAGGAAGTTGAATATGATGGGAGTAATAAATCTAAAAATTTTATATTTGAAGAACAATTTATTACTCTTCCTACAGTTACAATAGAAAATGATCAGATAATTTTACCTGATCATATTCAAGTTGTAAATATGGATAATCAAAATATTCTTGAGTTAACTCCCACTCTACTAAGGAATCACAACAACCTCAAATTGAAGTATCATTAAGAAAATCCACTAGAGAGAGATTAGCAATTTGGATGATTATGTTGTGTATCTCCAAGAATATGAGTTTGACATTGGGTGGAGAGTGATCCAATCTTTTTTAGTCAAGTCAAACAAAGTGTTAACTCTCATAAATGGATAGAAGCCATTGAGGATGAGATGAAATCAATGAAAGACAATGATGTTTGGGATCTTGTCGAATTGCCTAAATTAGTAAAACCCATTGGTTGTAAATGGATTTTAAAACCAAAGATTCAAAAGGCAATGTCGAAAGATATAAAAGCACGCTCATTGCTAAAGGTTTCACTCAAAGGAAGCATTGATTATAAAAGGCTTTCTCTCGGTTTCTTGAAAGACTCTTTTAGAATCATTATGACACTAGTAGCTCATTATGATTTAGAGTTATATCAGATGGATGTAAAGACTGCATTTCTCAATGGTGACATTGAAGAAACTATATATATGATGAGAAAATTTTTTAATCTTGATTCAAAACACTATATATGCAAATTAAAGAAATCCATCTATGATTTAAAGCAAGCTTCTCGTCAATGGTATAAGAAATTTGATCAAATGATTACTTTTTTAGTTTTAAAGAAAATACTATTGATCAATGCATTTATCACAAAATAAGTGGGAGTAAATTCATCATCCTAGTGCTATATGTTGATGATATTCTACTGACAAGTAGTGATATAGGCCTTTTGCATGAAACCAAGAAATTTCTTTCAGATAAATTTGAAATGAAGGATCTTGTGAATGTATCTTTTGTGTTAGGTATACTTGGTTTATCATAAAAGGCATATTTTAATAAAGTACTTAGTAGATTTGGCATAAAAGATTGTGCACTAGGAGATATATCAATTGCTAAAGGTGATAAATTTAGTTTGCTTCAATGTCCAAGAAATGAATTTGAAAAGAAAGAGATGAAAAAGATCCCTTATGCATCTGCAGTAGTGTGTCTTATGTATGCTCAAGTTTGTATGCGTCCGAATATTGCGTACATTATTGGAATGCTTGGCAGATATTTAAGTAACTCAGAAATGAATCATTGGAAAGTAGTAAAAAGGGTTATGTGATATCCGAAGAGAACAAAAGACTTTATGCTCATATATCGAAGATAAGATCATTTGGAGATCATGAGGTACTCTGACTTTGATTTTGCTGATTACCTCGATAGTAGAAGATCCACTTCAGGCTATATTTTTTTATTAGCTGGAGGAGCTATATCTTGAAAAAGCGTTAAACAATCACTTATAGCTTCTTCCACTATGGAAGCGAATTTATACTTGTTATGAGGCATCAAATCAAGGAATATGGCTTGAAATTTTATCAGGCTAAATATTTTTGATGGAATAGAGAGACCATTAAAAATAAATTGTGATAATAGAGCTGCTGAGTTGTATTCAAAGAACAATAGGAGTTCATCAAAATCAAAGCATATTGACATAAAGTTTCTTGTTGTAAAAGAAAGAGTTCAGAGTTCTCAAGTATCTATTGAACATATTAGTACAAATTTTATGATTACAAATCCATTTACAAAAGTTTACCACCTAAAGTATTTCATGAGCATGTGGCTCATGAGTGGTTTACTTTGATGATATGCTAGCATAATGGGAGTTTGGTTATGTTGTTTAATGATTATAAATATATTTTTCTGATCAGAATAAAGTATTGTTATTATCTTATAGTTGAAAACTTTGAAATAAAGTTATGTAGTTTCAATTGCAGTTTAGCATAAATAAATGAAACTATATGTATAACTCTTTTGAGTTATAATATAGGACCAGTTGGAAATAGACATGATATATAATCACATTACAAGAAATTTTCATGCTATACATCCATACTTGATCTATGCCATTAATCATATTAATTTAGTGATCATTGATGGGTCTTATTATAGAAAAAATTATAATAAAGATCACTTTGATTATATGTCAATATTATTAATGGACGGATTGTCTAAAGATATGTTTCTCTTTAAAGATATAGCAAATATTGAGCTCTTAAAGTATTTAATAATGTATAATTATCAAGTAATATATATATATGTGGCCCAAGTGAGATTGTTGGGAATTTTTGAATGTGGCTCACATATGAATTATATACATCATGTGTTATCTTATTTTTAAGCCTATTAATTTTTGTGATCAAATAAAGATTAATTAATTTTAGACTTTTGAGACATCTTATTAATTTTGTATGGAATTATCATGTGTAGAGACCAGATATTTTTTTTATTTTAATGATGGGTTAAAATAAAATGAAATATACTCAAGTATAAATAGGGTCATGGTCCCCATTCTAAAGGGTGAAGTTCTAATTTTTCTCATATCCCATTTTGAGTGAAAAGAAGGCTCTCTCTCTCTCTCTCTCTCTCTCTCAAGAACACCCCTTTAGAAGTGGAAGGCCAAAATCTCGTATTAGCTCTTCCATGGATTAGATGCTTTGATTAAATCTTATTGATGATTTGACATGAGATCTGGGCTAGATAAATTTATTTTTTTTATCTTTTCCAATGAGAATGATAGTTTGAGAGTAAGTTTTGTGACAAGCTTCACGGATTAAAGGCCTTATTGAGGTGAAAGTCGATGATCGACAACGATCGAACGATGATTAAGCGGCTACGGTAAAGTGATGATGACAACATAAAACAACATTTTCGGTGATCCGATTGGCGCAAGCGGCGGGTGACGGTGGCTAGCGATGACCAATGGTATCACGCGGTGGTGGTGGGTAATGGTGATGACGCGGGTCGACGGCGATGATGATATGGTGATCGATGGCACGGCAGAAGAAATAATGATGACGATGATGATGTCACGAATCGGTGGCGAGATGGTCGCGGTGATGATAATGTCATCGATACCAGGCCAGGCCGATAAATGATGATGATCAGCATGGTGGCGTACGGCAGCGCTGCGGATCAGCGATGATGACCAACGGGTACGACAGGCCACGGCGGGTGCAGATGGTATGACCGCCGATGGTGGCCAATGCACGGTGATGGTCGGCGGGCGGATCGAGCATACGATGATGATCTATGGTATGACAGCGAGTGGCCATGATGATCACGGTGGTGGCCGACGGGTGACTACGCCGAGCGGTCGGCGGATGGTGATGACCGGCGATGGTGGCTGACGGTGATGGCCGGCAGTAGTCGGCGATGGTAGTTGATGGCGGTGGTCGACGATGATCCCATGATGGTCGGCCGGTGGCCCGATTATGCTTTAGATTCTTCGAGTCTCAAAGCTCTCTCATTACTTTATAGCTTTGGGTCGCCTTTATGTGAAGAATGAGGGGTTATTTATAGATTATGAGAGTGACATTTTTGTAAATACAAGCAAAATTCAAACCACTACATCGGATCGCTCAAAATGATTCATTCGATCATCCGATGTATTTTAAGTATTTGAACGTTCAAATGAAGTCAGAATAAAGAGATCTTAGGCTTGTTAGATCCGGCTCATCAAGACGCTCGATTTGACTATAAACACTCCATATTTATGAGCTATTTAGGGATCCAACTGATATCTCAAAGTTTTTCAATTATATTTTAAGCTTGATAGTCTCACTTTAATCATATTGCTTTCGATATCAAAATTCGTGCTTCAACTAGTAGAGTCTTTAGTGACATATCAATAGTAATATAATATTATTGATAAAGTATGTAGTAAGAAATATGATAATAATATTGAGAATATTATATATCATGGTATTTTGCTTTATGATTAGAAAATTATAGAGATAGTTGATAACAAGAATAATAATGTCTATATAACTCATTAAGATGTACAGCTCCCTAACTACACTAACATTAATAATTGTGCATCATCAACATCAATATACATTTTCTTACACTTTGAGTGAATTTAATTACAAACTCACATTCAAACTTGTATAGTTCAGACTTCAAACTCACGGCCATGTGATAGGAGCTTACCTCCCAACATTAGACAAAAAATGGGAAGCATTAGTGCCATGTACTTAGTTGCATCTCTAGATGGTTGTAAACACTTTGGTAGTGGGAGAGTAATAGGTGTCGACAATGGAATTTTACACATTAGTAGAAAGTGGCATTTATCATCGTCAATGATTTCAACGTCTGATTAGCAAGTGAAGCTACTCATTGCTAAGTGATGCCAAATATTAGCGAGAAACATCGTTTGATCATCAATTATTCAGTTCTTGATTATCTCAAGTGATGCAAATCATAGAGAACAAGTCTTAGAAAAAGATTCAATTTATGATTTAGAAGGTGAGTACTTAAATTATAACCTATTTTAGATTTATTGTTAAATTAAAATGAATGAAAAATACTAAAATTATCATATAGTTTGAAAATTATGCAAACTAGGATGAAATGTGTCTTGTCCTTAATTTGTGAAAGCCTTGCTCACTTGGTTAGCTAGTCTCACTCTAATTTGGGTTAGCATGAATGACATAGAAAGCCAATTTTAACTACTATTGAAATATCTTTAATTAACAACCTTTATAAAAACATACTATTAGTGGTAACTTTTTAGTTTAATATGTGGTAACTTTCTTATTTTGATATGTGGTTACATGATGTCACATTTTTTTACTCTCAATTAGGAGCATATATATATATATATATATATATATATATATATATATATATATATATATATATATATATATATATATATATATATATATATATATATATATATATATATATATATATACATATATATATATAAAGTTATTAAGATTATAACATTTTGAACGAAAAGATGTTTGAATCAACTACCTCAAGCCAGTTGATGATGGTTAGGGGTGTGAGCTAGTCAATTTGAGAAAAATGGAGCCGAACTAATATTATTTGGTCATTTTGGTTTGGTTTATAAGCTCATAGTTCAATTTTCGATTGTAAATATTAAGCTATATTGATTTTTTGATTTTTTTTGGTTCAAGAAAATCGGTTAAGTTGAATAAATCAAAAAATTAAAAAAAAATTAAATATAAGTATGTAAATGTTAAGCTATTTGTATAAAGTAATAGATCTCTATTTGCCTAAGAAAATTTTAATGTATCAAATTTATTAGATTGCATTTTAATTAATAACTTCATAAAAAATTAAAATTTATATTTTTATATGTTATTTGTTTAACTAAAAGTTGAACTGAACAAATTGAATTATAGTTCAATTCGGTTGTATAAACTATTTGAACGATTCAATATTTTAAATTATTTGATTCGGTTTAATAAAAATATCTATTGAACCAAATGAGCAGACCAAATGCGCAACCCTAATGATGGTAGGAATGAGAATTAAATGACTTGAGTAAACTATGAACCAAGGTCAATGGAATAAATCCATCTTTTAAAAAGGAGTAAGAGATAGACAACTAGTAAAGATGATTAAACCTTCACTTAAAAGAAAGGGGAGATTAGGTGACCTTAAGATGATGGATTAAGGAATATAGATCCAAGATCAGCAAGAATGATCAACTAACAACTTGACTAGTAGTCAAAGCTCTTTATGTTCTCATGAATTATCCTTAATATATATTTGTTTTAGATGTATTGATTAATTTTATGTATAGGTAATATAAACTCTATAAAGTTTAACCAACTAATTTAGGGTTTCAATTATGCATAGACATAATATTTTTAGTATCTTACAAAATCATCATGATTATACAATTACTTTGATGGTAAATTTGTAAAATTTGGATTATTATTATTATTATTATTATTATTATTATTATTATTGCATTTAGAGATCTAGAAATTTTGTTGAAATGCATGGTGGGATTGTAAACTTTCTTCTAAATAAAAAATTAAAAAAATAAGAAAATAAATGGACATTTACATACATAGCACACAATTTTTATATATTTATATGTTTAACACCTAAACTTCAATATTTATAAAAATAATATCCTAATATTTAGTACTACATAAAAAAATAGTAATATTGTTAATTTTTAAAAGTGAAATGCACCTTCTCATGCTTAGAAAATGTACTATTTTTTCATAAAAATTAAAGTTTAGGTATTAGATATGTAAATACTTAAAATTTGTGTGCTATGCATGTAAATTTTTTTAAAATAAATTGAGATTGAGTTGAATTCTTATTGAGATCAGATCAACCAAACTATAATCAATCATAACACGTTAATCCATTCTTACTAATGATCTTTATCCATTCTTATTGTTTCCTTAATTATAATAATTTTAATATTAATCATACCTCATAATTAAATATTTTTATCTTATCCTATAGCATACAAGTGATGAGAAAACCCCCCACGTGCTTCCATTCTCTCTCTCTCTCTCTCTCTCTCTCTCTCTCTCTCTCTCTCTCTCTCAATATGCTAATCTAATTTCCTCATTAATAAATGTCTTTTTCAATATAATCTTAATGTTTAGTCTAATTTCTATTAAAAATTAATATAAATGTGATCATAGGAAAATGCTAAAATCCCTCAAGGACCATTTAGGATCACCTTTATTATTGATTATTTATTTTATTTTATTTTTATTTTGATTGAAAATAAAATATTTTTGATATTCTAAAAATATATTATATTTATTTTTATATATTGATAGTGGTAGTTAAGATGACGATAGGTGACTTATAATTTTTTTTAAAATTTTTATTTTAAAAAAATAATCTTATTATTAGTATTTTTTTAAATAATAAAAAAATATAAAAGAACATTGATCTCAATCAAGGCACAATTATTCAACTCATAATTTTACTTTTTTTTTTCTCCTTTTATTGAATTGCCAATCTTATTATAAGTTATAAGCTTATTATCTTTGTAGTCTTGAAAGTTACTCTGTTCCAACTTCCCAAGTCTGGTATCAGAGCCATAATAGGGTGATCCCTTAGGGGGGGGGGAAGGCTATTAGAAGTTTTCTTCCTCTTTACACCGACTCTAGATTAACCTGTACTCTGTTCCAACTTCCCATGTTTGTATGCCTTCATCGAAATGGTCAGAATCTCGTGGATATGGGTTGTAACCCTGCTTTTGTTTATCTCCGGAATACTATTCAAATGGAAGTTACGAACTAGGTTAGTTTTATCCTTAATTTGTGTTCAGATGAAGACTACCTCTTTCATCGTCTTCCTCTCTCCTTCCTCTCTATGGCATCTTCATCTTCCTCAGATGTAACATCTAATCTAATGATTAGAAGGAATAATAATTTAATCAAGAACTCTGAAATAACAGAGTTTCCCTTGAATGAAGAAGACCTGAATAGATGGTCTCTTCCCAAAATTGATAAAACTATCATTTATCAATTTAGAACTTTTGATTTTAAGGGAAAATCTTCGGTGAAAATCGTAGAACAAATCATTACTGTAAATCAAATGGACAAAATCATTTATCTACTAACTCATGAAGATGCAGAGATGCAAGACTTCAAGTATATCCATATTGAAATGATACAGATAGCATTTAAGCCCTTAACCCTCAAAGGATTAAATGCTTTTATATTAGCCAGTCTAAGAGATGGCAAATGCCTTCATTGGGCACAATCTCTTATGAGTGCTATGGAGACTAGCCTCTGCCACGGGCCAGTTTACTTCAACACCTTTCCCAATTTAAGTTTATCTCTTTCTGATATAAACCTTTTTGAAGCTTTAAAATTACATTTATAGCTTTATGGTTATGATTTTCTCCCAGGTTCTGAAACTATTGCCCTAATTTTCAGAATCTATTTTCGAGTTTTAAATACTTTAAATCCTAGAGTTCGGAAAGATGTTCAACCAGACGAACGAACTACTCTAATCAAAACAAATCTGTTATCATCTCATACTGCTACTAACAGAGTGATCAAATGGAATGAGGTGGTATTTCTAGAATCTTGGACCATACCATCTGCGGTCACACCTAAACCAACCATCAATCAAGACATTGATTAGATAATCCAAACGGCTGATGGCGATGTTGAAGTTAGATTCAACCCTCATCGATCTATTACACTTCCTAAGGTTTCAATTCCTTTTGAAACCTCAGTAAAGTCTAGATCTGATGGTTCTCAAACTTCTGAACCATCTATCAAGGCACTTCGCCTAAACATAAATCATATTTATCATCTAGTGAGAGAAAATCAATCTCCCACTCCATCTGAAATGAACTTTAGTCTTAATGAGCTACAAAATAGGTTCTAAGACTAGATAAGTTGTTCTGAAGGAATATTTCCAACCAAAGTATGATAACTTTCGTACTTGGTATAGAAGTTTTACTTCTGAAAACTAACGTCTCGAAATAAATGATTTATATTTTGAGAAAATGAGAGAGAAATAGTCAGGCCAAAGCAACTATTCCTTTCGTCGTTTGGTTTTGCAGTTACTATGCTGAATTTGCTCAAATTGCTATTTTATCTACCAAAAAATGGCAAACTGAGTAAGAAAAAATTATTGAAACATCTTATCCTCCATCAGTAGCAAAAATGGTGGATGATAAACCTCTAGAATTAGCGACTTTCAGAAAAATAAGTTCTCATCCACAAATTTTGAAGGAATTTATTACTATAATTAAACAACTTAATTATAGTAATAGTATACTTCAAATAATTACTGATCATCTTTTTAGCCTAGAGTCTAAATGGGATGCTCATGCAAAGGTTAGCCAGCCAGCAAAGCTTCAGAGAAAGCTTCTACTAGTTCAAATCTTTTTATAAACCTTTTATTCAACCTCCTCTTAAATTATCCCTAAAGTTAGGACCCTCTTACGAAGACATTGAATTTGATTCTAAATTTAAAAAGAAAATATGTTGGAGCTCTTGATATTAGCCAATGGGATGAAGATTCAATGAATCTTCAAGAATCTGAACAAGCGATCAATAGTAATGTTGAAAAGTTCAAAACTCTTTTCAAGAATTACAAGATTCATATCCTCCTTTTGATATCCAAAAACTTTCTTATCCCAAGAAAAATTTGGAAAAACATTATTATAAAAAACCAACACCTCTTTATTTATTATTTGTGGAAGATACTCATTTCGTAAGAAATTCTTATGATGGAGATTCTTTGTATGAATGAAATATTGATAGATTTTCTGAACATCAAATCATTCATACCCTTCGAATGCTTATGTTCACTCTTTCTTGTTCAATCTAGACATCAAGCAAAAAACCTCATATTATTGAGCATCATTTAGGATTCTACGGAACTCGAAAGGATGGTGGGATAATTTTCTCCTTGTTCCTCAAAGGGAAGACCTCCTTAGCGAAATTGACTTAAGTATAAGGATCTTCCAAAAAACGACAAAACCTAATGAAAATGAAAATTCGGTCTATAATCTTCTTCAAACAATTATAGATCATTTTGCTGGATCCATTGGAGATCAAGGAGAAAAAACTCGCTCCTTACTCCAAAAATTAAGATGTCCATCCTTAACCCATTTTCGATGGTATAAGAATATTTTCCTGGCATGCGTTATGACGCTTTATGATGCCAATAGCCTTCATTGGAAACAAAAATTTATTGAAGGTCTTCCCAACCTTTTTCTTGAAAAGGTCAATGCCACTCTCTGTCTTTACGATGGAACAATTCCATATGAAACACTTACATATGGAAACTTTATTTCTGCCTGTATTAAAATAGGATTAGTTATTTGCTTTGATCTTAAATTAAAAGATCAAATGAAAGAGAAACTTGGCGAAACCTTGGAGAATTCATGGTTCAAGCGTGATCCTCGTGCATACGTTACCTTCCAAACATAAGGGAAAAACAAAAAAAGTTGTTTTCCTAAGGGTGAAAATCTCATAAACATAAATGTGAGAAATTCATGCATAAATCTAACTCTAGATCCTCGTTCAAGACCAAAGAGACAAGAGAAATAAAATGCTATAAATAATGTGTACGGTCACTATGCTATAGATGTATGGTCAAGAAGTTAAATGAACTTCAGTTGTGAAGGGTTAAACAAACCAATGAAGTTTCTTCTTACATCCTCGATTCGAAAGAATGAGGAAGAAAACACTTCATCTTCATCGATTAATTGATCTAACTATTGCAAATCACATCCGTAGATTATTACAAAATATATTAATATGTGGTCTTTATACTCACCGAGCAAAAGATCAATTAATTAAACTTTTAGCACAAGTTGAAGATGATTCAACTCGTGATAAAATCATTAATCTTCTTAATGATAAGCTGGAAAAATTTGAGTTAAAGCCTCCTATATACTCCATTAAGTATTTAGACGAGGAGTTCATCTTCTTCTTCAGTTTCTTTAACAGAATTAAAATCTAAATTAAAGAAACTAAAAATGTAAGTTCAACAAATAAAAGCTGAGCAAGATCTGATGAATGGGTGTCTTATGGATCTTGAATTAACTCAAAAGACGCTTAATTCATTTGAAAATATAGAAGCCGATTCTACTCAAGAATAAGGTTTCTTACAAAATATTCAAAAGGCAATATACCTGGTATATTTATTAAATTAATTATAAATAAAGAATTTATTTTATCAAATTTAGCTCTAGTTGATAGGATTTAAATTAATACAAGAAGGAATAATTCTTACTAAATATTTTGAAAAAACTAACTAGCGGTTAAAGGCAGCAAACGGTGAGTCCTTACAAATTAAGTATAAATTATCATCTGTGGTCATGTGTCAAGATGATGTTTGTATTCAAATGTCTTTTATTTTAGTCAAAAAATTTGACACAATACATTATTTTGGGAACTCCTTTTCTTCTTAAAATAATGCCCATTACTAGAATTGATGATCGAATTCAAGTTTTTCTTTGGATAAAAAAATCACATTCCGCTTTATCACCAATCCTAAAAATTATCATAAATGAAATGAATAGACTTAATAAGTCTATGCATATAAATTATTTACAAGAAGAAATTACTACTTTAACAATTAACAACAAATTTCTTCCTCAAATTAAAAAAAATTCATTGCTCCAAGATTTCCAAAAGAAGTTTGTGGGTCAACCCAATTTCTTTCTGGGAAGAAAGATTCATTTAGTGGAACTCTCATACATTGTTAATTTCAATGAAAGTGACATCCCCACTAAAGCTCATCATTGTCAGATGAACGGGCATTATCTTACTTTATGTAAAGATTGATTTATTAAAGAAGGAATAATTCACAATCTTACTCCCCATGGGTATCGCATTATGTAATGATTAGGCGAAAAGAAAGAGGACCAGACTTGTAATAAATTACAAGTCTCTAAATAAAGTATTAAAATAGATTATATATCCTATTCCTAATAAAAGAGATTTATTAAATCATTTGCATAATGCAAAAATATTTTCAAAATTTGATTTAAAATCGGTTATTGATCCAAATTAAAGATTGATCTATAAAACTGCTTTTCTTGTTCCTTTGGACATTACGAATGGAATGTAATTTGGACTAAAAAATACATCGTCCGAATTTCAACATATTATGAATAATATATTTAAAGATTATTTTAAATATATTCTTGTTTATATTGATGATGTTCTTATCTTTTCAAATACTATAGAAGAACATTTTAATCATTTAAAAATATTTAAATAGTTAATCCTAAAAAATTGTTTAGTTATTTCTAAGCACAAAATTAAATTATTTCAAACTAAAGTAAGGTTTCTAGGTCACATAATTTCCAATGTTTGCATTATTTCAATTAATAGAAGTATTGAATTTAACAAATTTCCGATATTATTAGATAAAACCTATAGAGGTTCTTAGGAGCCTTCAACTATGTAGTTAATTTTTATCCTGTCAGCAAGATGCCCCACTCTTTGACAGATTGAAAAAGACTCCACCATCATCGTCTGATATTCATACCATGACAGTTCGTAAAATTAAAGAAAGGGTTAAGAACCTTCCTTATCTTAACCTTACTGATCTAGATAATTTTAAAATTATTGAAGCTGATGCCTCTGATCAAGGCTACGGTGGTATTCTGAAACAACAAAAAAAATTCAAAAGTTGAATTAGTTCATTTTATTTTAGAACGATGGAATCCCACTCATCAAAAATACTCTATTATTAAAAAAGAAATGCTTTCGATCGTCAAAAGCATCTTTAAATTTCAAGATGATTTATTAAATCGATTTCTTCTTCATTGACCGTTTTCAAATACATAATTGAACATGATGTAAAAAATTTAGTTTTTAAATAAATTTTTGCATCATGACAAGCTCAGCTCTCCGTCTTTGATTTTGATATCAAATTCATCAAAGGTAATAAAAATTCTCTTCCTGATTTTCTAACCCGTGAATTCTTGCAGGGACGATCAGGGGTGGATCACCCCACATGGAAAGATGCCTTCTCCAGCAGGGTGGTAACTATTTTTTTGGGAGGTCGCGTGAGCGTCTTAATGGAAAAGATCCATCAATTCATGACGTCAACCTTAAAATATACCATATGGTACATCCTCTTCAACTGGTTGAAATGGTGAAATCTCTTACAACACCATCCTTAAAAATGTTGCACAACTGTTTATTTCTCTAGAAATAAAATAGAATATTATTGAAATTAATCCCTTGATTATTCAATAAATAATCCCTTATTTGAAAGATATTTGGGAAATAATCCTTTCCCATTTGAATCTAATCTCTTAAGAGAAATTATGAAAAATCTTAACAATTAAAATGTGTTGAGATTAATCTCGTGATCAGACGAACCATACAATTTTGTATAGCAAATGCGTTATACAAAAGATCTTTCATCAAAGTGAATGGTGTCTAACTCCATTCTAAGAAAAAAATATATTTTTATCCTCCACTAATTTACAGTACAAAATTGACGTAAATTATTGGTGTTATGTTCAAGCTATGATGAAAGCCTTCTTCCTTCTCAACGAAAAGCGAAGACATTTATGGATGTTCATAATGAATAAGAAAATTCTCAATAAAGAGCTTCCAGCATGGTTTTTCAGATGGTGGAACTATTTGGAGCAGAATTAAATATTCTTTCGGATCCAATCAAAGAGGTCTTCAATGAGTGGATGGAAGCTGCCCCCAAAATGAGGGCTATTAATCCCAAAAAAATGATTCAAGGGCAAAATCATGCTCATTTTTTCACGGACTACCAAATCCCATGGATTTAGAGCTGGAACGTTATACTCGGAAAAGACCCCTTCAATCAATTGGTTCTTCAAAGACAATTTTTATTAAAATTGTGGAATTCTATCAGCGTTGAGGATAAGCTCAAACAAATTAAAGTTATTATTAAAGCTTATTCTGAATTAACGAACCCTCAAAAAACTACGGATTTTGAGCTATCGGTTGATGAGGTGCTTCAAAGCATCAAAAGACGTTACCCTCATGAGAATGAGATCCAACATAAGGAACGTCTCAAGAAGATTTATGAGAATTAACTCGCCAAGGTGTTTAATCACCCTATCTACATCTGCGACAGTGGCGAATCTTCTGACGGAGTCGACATTGAATCCACTGGTGAAAATTAATGGATTCTAGCTCAACACAGCTAAATTATTTCCTCCACTTTGCCTTTACAGTGCAAAATGAAAGCATTATTACCTCTACCAGACCCGCTTTACTTTACAGCTCAAAAGTGGATGACATTATCTCCACTAGCAGGGAATCTACTTTACAACTCATAAAGCATTCCCACCAGATGAAAGACTGCTACTTTCCACCTCGAAAGTAGCTACATTATTGAAACTACTACGATAACAATTATTCTGTCTAATAATTATACCTTTGCTTATTGTCTAAGCAAAGTTTTCTCTTCTGCCTCCACTTCTATTTAAGGAGGCTCTATCTTTGTATTAGGGGTGCTTTGTTTTCTTTCCTCTCTTCTTCTCTTCTCTACTATCTCTTGTATTTCCTCCCATGTGCCTTGCAGTTGGCAATCATGTAAGTTCTTAAGTTCTTTAATAAATCTGTATTTCAATAATATCCTGGTAAAGTCTGGTAAATGCATGGTGGGATTGAAACTTTCTTCTAAATAAAAAAAATAAAAAATAAAATAAAAAATAAAAAAATAAAGGGACATTTACATACACACAATTTTATATATTTATATGTCTAACACCTAAACTTCAATATTTATAAAAATAATATCCTAATATTTAGCACTACATAAAAAATAGTAATATTGTTTATTTTTAAAAGTGAAATGTACCTTCTCATGCTTAGAAAATGTGCTCTTTTTTCATAAAAATTAAAGTTTAGGTGTTAGATATGTAAATACTTAAAATTTGTGTGTTATGTATATAAATTTTTTTAAAATAAATTTAGATTGAGCTGAATTCTTATTGAGATCAGATCAACCAAACTATAATCAATCATAACACGTTTATCCATTCTTTCTAATGATCTTTATCCATTCTTGTTGTTTCCTTAATTATAATAATTTTAATATTAATCATACCTCATAATTAAATATTTTTTATCTTATCCTATAACATACAAGGGATGAGAAAGCCCCCACGTGTCTTCCACTCTCTCTCTCTCTCTCTCTCTCTCTCTCTCTCTCTCTCTCTCTCTCTCTCTCTCAATATGCTAATCTAATTTCCTCGTTAATAAATGTCTTTTTCAATATAATTTTAATGTTTAGTCTAATTTCTATTAAAAATTAATATAAATGTGATCATAGGAAAATGCTAAAATCCCTCAAGGACCATTTAGGATCGCCTTTATTATTTATTATTTATTTTGTTTTATTTTTATTTTTATTGAAAATAAAATATTTTTGATATTCTAAAAATATATTATATTTTTTTTTATATATTGATAGTGGTAGTTAAGATGAGGATAGGTGACTTATAAAATAATATAAAAAAATATAAAAGAACATTGATCTCAATCAAGGCACAGTTATTCTACTCATAATTTTACCTTTTTTTTTTTCTCCTTTTATTGAATTGCCAATCTTATTATAAGTTATAAGCTTATTATCTTTGTAGTCTTGAAAGTTAATACAATAATGAAAGTTATAATTTTATTTACTTAATTATAAATTCATGGTCCATGCAAAATAATTAATCATAATTTATTTGTTGTTAATTTATGAGTTTAAATTATAATATTTTTTAATTATTTCTTTTCTCTTACAACAATCTGAATTAATTACGTTATATATATATATATATATATTGGAAGATCAAATTAGAGATAATCATTTACTTATCAAATAATGGAAGATCAATTAAAATATCAGTTATTCTTTTTGCATGCAAACGCTCATAACAACTCAGTCATCTCCCCACTACCGCGCTCAGAGGAAACGGTTATAGGTTCCTATCTCCTCTGGCAAGATTTCAAATCACGAGTAACATAACTCTTCTTCATCCTCGCCGCTGGTCCTCAACTAACCCTCTAAGCAACGTCAGATCTTACATCCTTTCGCATTACAACTACCTTATAAATATTCCTTCACTAAATGTGATGGAAGAATATGATAGACCTAGTTTATTACTATCTCAATTATTCTCTCTATCCTTCGGGGTACGTAGTTTATCTTCTTCCTATCCTTAGTTTATACTACGTTCACATGGTATCAGAGCAGTAACTCCTACTGGAAATGTCTGAATCCTCTTCTCACTCCGACAGAATAATGGATACACAGCAAGAAAACTTCACCACGTTAACTATTCCACCTTCCCTAAAGTTCCTCATAGGAAATATGAAGTCCGTAGCCAATACTACCCTCATAGCCAACAACTACGCCATATGGAGCTCACAAATCCACAAACTATTCAAAGCAAATGGATTCATCAGCTTCCTAGAAGGTACCACTCCATGTCCCACTAAATATTCTCTGGACACCAATGAACAACCTCAACCCAATCCTAACTACAATATGTGGCAACTAATCGACCAAAACCTTTCGGCATCACTCTACTCTACCATCTCACCATCTATTCTTCCTTACATCCTTAACTTAGATACCTGCTTGGACATTTGGATTACTTTAGCAAAGAGATTACAGCTTCAAGCTCCGAGAGTTATCCAACTCAAACTAACTCATCACATATCTTTCGTGATAAGACGATGACCCAATATCTTGCAAAAAATCAAATCTCGACGACCAATCTCGGCTTCCAACTTGGACTCAAGACATTATCCTCTACACCTAACGGCTTACCATCAACCTATCATGCGTTCAAATACATACTAGATCCGATCCAATCAACATCGATGATTCTACTTCTTCTATGAAAGAAATCAACATTACCACATCATGAAAAGAACTCACTCTATCATCGCTTCCAACTCAGGTAAATTCTAGAAATCCAACCACAAAGGTCAAGGAAAACATATTCACAATCCTCACAGATATCGTCAATTAAAGGATATCAATTATCGATTCGAGTTACTCATTGCCAAATTTGTAACAAACCAGTCACTTCGCTGGCTATCGTGGACACCACCAACTCCTTCTAAAACCCTTGACTAAAGTCGACATCCTCAACATCCTCAATGGATATTTACTCGGACTCCTCACATCTCACAACGAATCTGATGCACTCCAAAATCCAACAACATCCACACCAATCATCCAATATTATAATACCCATTCTTCATCGAGGCCAAGGCATTCTTCTGACTCCCAACCATAAGCTTTTACTCAAATAACTCTTTCACGCACCTCACTTGTCTCATAATCTTCTATCTATTTAACCTCGCTTAATGACAAATAAGCCACTATTCCAATGGATTATATCAAGGATCGGACAACATAACAACTCCTAACGTCGCCGCACTAATCTGACTATACTCATCCCATACAGCAAGTTCAAGCATTCCACTAAAACATGATTGCATTTAGAGCCATCCACACAAAGATACTTCAATTATTCGCTCCAAAATGCATCTCGCATTAAACTTGCCTCTCCCTCGCAAATGTATTTCAATCAAAAGCCATAAATTATTTTTTTTCAAAATCCATCACTAGACTAAACATCCATTTGATCTAATTCATTCATGTATGGGTCCATCAAGTCCGCAAGATAGGATACAAATACGTTATCTTTATCGACTACTTTTTACACGGATGTTTCCTTTAAAATACAAACACGAAGTATCCTCCAAATTTCAACAATTATACAAAATGATACAGACACATTTCTCCAAGCCTATTAAAACCTTTAGATCTGATAGTGGAGGTGAGTTCATATCCACTGCACTTCAAACCTACCTTATCAACTACGGTATCATTCATCAACGCAGTTGTCCCAACACTCCTGAACAAAACGGAGTTGCAGAAAGGAAACACAGACATATCATCGAATTAACAAGAACTCTCCTTCAAACAACAAATCTTCTACAACAATTCTGGGCAGACGCCGCACTCACAGCTGTACATCTCATTAACTGACTACCCACAAAAACTCTCTCTCTCTCAGATCACCCTATCAAGCTCTCTACAGGAAAACCCCATACTACACTCAACTTAAAGTCTTCGGCTCCACCTGCTTCCCCCACCACCACTCACCAACCACTAACAAACTATCCCCAAAAGCACCCTCAAGATTCATCTGCTCACAAAGATCACAAAGGAAATTTACAACCTCGCTACTAATCGATCTGATCTTCGACATGTCATTTTTCAAGAAACCCACTTCCCATACTCACCAAATCAACAATCACAAATGATCCCCCGCCCATTCCTCACTCTAACTCAAACCACAACATAATCACTCCATCACCTCCCAATTCCACCCAACCAAACAAATAACTCATACACTATAAGGCCTCATGACTAATGCTCAACCCTCCAACCAAACATCCAATGAAAACCAGACTTCAAACGGGTCACTGGAAACCCAAAATCATTTTAGATCTCCTACACCACCACAATCAACTAATTACTGCTATACTGTCAAACACGCCGAATGGCGCAAAGCCATGTCTGAGGAGTTCCTCGCTCTTCAACAACAAGCCACCTGGACACTCGTTCCTCCACCCACCAATCAAACCATAATAGGTTGTAAATGGACATACAAGACCAAATTTCACTCGGACGGTTCCATAGCCCGCTACAAAGTTTCTTTAGTTGCCTTTTAAACAAGAATATAAGATTCACTTTTCTTACCCAATCGCCAAAATGCCCACCATCCGTCTTACTCACAATGCACTTCATCATCATCGCCGCTTCAGAAATTAGACCTCTAACGATTTCTCCATGGTTCTCCAAGATATCATTTATATCTCAACCTCCGTGTTTCTCCGATACTCAATCTCCACAATGCGGTGTTCTCCTCCTGTGCAATGGTACTTACATTCATCGAAAGCGCTTTAAACACCACTTCATCCAAGATACCGATCCCGCCTCTATTCATATACCTGGAAATCAGATTGATCTCCTTCTTTACGTGGACGATATACTCATCACCGGGAATGAACCTCAAATCATTTCTTACATACTTCAACAACTCAAGGCAGTAGTTAACCTGAAGGATCTCGGCCACGTCTCCACCTTCCTCGGCATTCAAATACACCGAACCGACAACAAGTTTCTCCTAACCCAAACCATTTACACCAACAAACTTTTGAACAGCTCCGGCATGTCCTCCTGCAAAAGCGCAACGCCAATCTCCAACCGGATCACCACTATACAACAAAGAAACGACGCTTCCTCGATCATGAGTATAGCGCTTAGTTGTTTCTTCACTTTCACAATCACACGACATAGCTGGGTAAATCATCTATGTCAACACATGCATATCCCCCTTAACCTGCACTATCAACTACTTAAACGAGTATTGCGCTACCTTCGTGGAACAAAACTACGGTCAATAACAACCGGATCTAAACCTACACTTCGACTCGGGCCGGAAACCTATTTATCGTCGGCCCACCCCGCACATTTCTGATCAACCTCATTTCTGGAAAGTACGTAAAAGACAACAATTGCTCGTTTCTTCAATCAAGCGAATATAGGGCTTTGCAGCTAACAGATATCATTTGATTCACCGCTAGCTGAATTTGGGGTCTCCACAACTCAAGCTACGCCTCTGTACTGTGACAACACCTCAGCCATGGCAATCGCAACAAATCCTATCCTACACGCAAGGACAAAACACATAGAGATTGACTACCACTTTGTGCGCGACCACATAGCCGCCAACGAAATAACAATTCGCCACATCTCAACTGAAGATCAAATCGCCGACATCTTAACCAAGCCACTACCTACCCGTCGTTTCATCAACCTACGCACCAACCTCACCATCCAACAACTGGATCATTCGGTTGAGGGGTGCTCATAATAACTCGGCCATCTCTTCGCAGGAAATAAGCATGTGTTCCTATCTCCTCTCTCCTGGCAGTACTCAGAAATCACAGAGTCGAACACGAACTCTTCATCCTCACCGCTGGTCCTCAACTAACCCTCTAAGCAACGTCAGATCTTACATCTTTTCACATTATAGCTACCTTATAAATATTCCTTCACACTGTAACAGATGGAACAAAATATGATAGACCTAGTTTCTTACTGTCTCAATTATTCTCTCTATCCTTCGGGGTACGTAGTTTATCTTCTTCCTATCCTCAGTTTATACTACGTCTACAAACGCATGGTTTAACTGAAGTAATTGAGAGAGAATAAAATCAAATGAAAGTCAAAATGAAAAAGTAATAAAGTCATCAGATATTATGTTCACTATCACTACAAAAAAATGTTATAAAATTTTAATAATTTAATAATATTATCTAATTGCTTAATTATATTTATCTTTATATCTTATTTGTATTATATCACTAGAAAATGTATCCAAATAAGTACGAATGTTGACACAAGTATGTGAATTAAAAACTTCTAAAATTAAAATTGAGATTATTCGAATTCTATTTTCAATAAATTTATAGTCTAAATGAACATTTCGATAAGGCGAACTCAATGCTAGGATCTGAGTTCAATCTATTTCAATCTTGCATTCGAAGCATAGCTATAAATTTCATGATAGTCTTTGAGTGATCAAGTGATATTTGAATCTTTGATGATTATAATCAAAATGAGTGTCAATACACAAGAAAATACAACAAACTCGAGATAACAATTATCCAATATCTATATATATATATATATATATATATATATATATATATATATATATATATATATATATATATATATATATATAAATCTCTCTCTCCACATAAAAAGAAGCTCGACTTGACTTTATAGAGTGTTTAGAGATTTGATGAATTTCAAAATTCTTTATAAAGATTGATGCTAATAATTATTTGACAATAATGTTTATCCTCAATCATTATTACTTAACTATTATTGTTAGACAATCGTTATTTGATTGTGGGCTTTCAAGAGTCATTATTAGAACACTATTATCTAAATGTGGTTGCCAAACTATCATCCTAACTATTATCGTCTTCCATCAATCGACACCAACATCAGTCATCTCCTAATCATCGATCAACACTGATATTTGCTATTTCTCATAACATCACTAGTATTTTTTACCATCGCTAATTATAATAGGTTAAGATAATTATTCAGATACTATAAACCCGCAATTTCTAACTAAAAAAAACTAATTTTTTTGTAATTAAAGAATATATCATTTTTTTTTCTTTATCATATATTTTTTTTATATAAAAACTCTTATCTCTCTTACAAGCTTCTATTATTTATGTGTATGTGGATATATGTGCAACATTAAGACATAAAAATATCTATGCTATTGTTATTAATTTTCTTGCACACTATAAGTTGCATGTATTGTCTATTAGTTTAGTTATATTAATGAATAACTTGTGTCTCATAAAATTGTTGATGTGTAATAAAATTAATTCTATTATGATACAAAATATATTGATATCTTACATAGTTTTATGAAAATAATAAATATTATAAGGCATTTATATACATGCTATATAATTCTCATTTATTTACGTATCTAATATCTAAACTTTAAGATTTATATAAATATGTCTTACATATTTAATATTATATCAAAAATATCACTATCATTAATTTTTTAAAGTAAAACATATTATATATATTATATGTAAAAATAAATTTTAGATATTAAAAATATAAATACATATGACTTATATGACATACATGTAAATTTTTTAAAATAAAATCATCTACGCTCGTAATTGATTTGAAAATGTTTTCTATTAGTGTGGACCAAAAGTTTTCAATCAAGAGGTCTTGAGTTCAAGTTCTTGCACATGTATTGTGTGTATAAATTTGTGATTAAATTTGCTCAAATATCCAAAAAAAAAAAAAAAAAAACTTTCTTGAGCTAATTATTGATAACTTTTAATTTATGCTGTAATTTATTGTCAGTGTCATATTTAGAATTTATAATGTCAATGTATTAACAAAATTTAATATTAATACTCACAAAAATAATTCTAATGTAATTCTAAAGATATTGAATAAATAAATATTTTTTTCCTTTGTGTGCTTGTGAATAAATTAAGTTTATTTATTCTTTTAAAGGTGGCAAGTGAGCCTCAACAATAAATTGGCCTTATTTGGCTCTTTGAAGTTAGAAATAATATTTGAATAATGATCAAATTTGTTAAATTAATCATTTCGAACTCTTAAGTCTCCTCAAAACTATCTTATTTTATTCTCACTAAAAATAAGTGAAATTGAGATCACCATTCTCTAATCAACAAATTAATGGCTCAAGAGATAATTTTTTAAAATATTTTCTCAAGATTTTAAAAGTAAATATTCAATATAAAATTTTTCTTATTAATTTATAAATTTGAAATATATATATAACACTTGTTGAATTATATCAATTTTAGTTAAAATATATAAATTCAATTATTTATAAGTATCGAGCTATAAGTTTACATCATTAACATGAACAATATATAAAATAAAAATATAATTTGGGATCAAACTTGATTATAAAATGAATAAATATGTTTTAAAAATATGACAAATAACTGAATAAATTCAAACGCAATAAATTTTTTTACTCAAATCAATTCAATTAAAATTCTAGTGATGAAAATAACAATGAGCATTATTTTCAAATAAAAAATTATAAGATCATTAATCATGTTTTTTTATTTATTTTTTTTACATTTAGAATTCATCCAATTAAGATAAATTATAAATTCATCCAAAGTAGACATTCTAAACTATTTTAAATTTATTACATAAATAATTTATATTTAACTTCTCTCAAATCAAGCATTTAAAAAAAGATCAAAATTCATATTTATATATTTTTTTTTTACATCCCGGCCTCCCAAAACCAGGCCACCCAAGAAGCCATTGCATGCGAAGGATGTGGTTGCAATTTTCAAGCCCGTGTAACTGTAAATAAAAGTTTGTCGGGCCTGTAACTGCAAAAAGAACTGCACAAACGTGCAAGATTTTCTTCTGTATCTCCTGAACCCGAGCCACCTGACCTTACTCATAGAACAGGCCCATAAGAAAGCAGTTTTCGCACGCCATAGTTTCGTACGGTCTTCCCTTCTCTCTCTCTCTCTCTCTCTCTCTCTCTCTCTCTGTATATATATATACATATATATATATATCTCCCGCCTCTTCAAGCTCCAGACAGAAGGAGAGGAATGGCCATGGAGGAGCTACTGGAGGTCGACGTGTTGTGGCCAGAAAACGAGGACCGTCCGATGAGCTTCGAACGGTATTCTGAGGAACATGTGCGCCGCACGAGAGGCTTCCGGCGGCGGGAAGCGGCGGCGCCGGTGAACATAGAGAAGCCGGTTAGGTGGAGACCATCCGTTTCTGATTCGGATTCGGAGTCGGAGTCGGAGGAGATGGTTCCGCCTCACGTTCTGGTGTCCCGCAGGTGGAGTGAACCGTCGTCTGTGGCGAACTCGCTGTGTACTGGTGCCGGACGCACGCTCAAAGGCCGCGACCTTAGGAACGTTCGTGATTTTGTTCTGCGGATGACCGGTTTCTTCGAGGTGAAGGAGCAGGTTTAGGGGATGGTGCTGGGAGATACCACACCGGCGTTTCTAAGCTTAGGTTATTGATTGTTTTATAAGTGTATAAAAGCTTACATAAAAAAAAAAAAATTACATATAGAACCTTAAAATAGTTTTTCTATCTAAATTTTAAAAGTATAGCTTCATATGCGCTTATCAATATAAAATATATTAACTATAATTAATATATATATATATATATATAATATTATCATATAATTAATATTAAATCAAATAGTATATTAACTATACATAATATTATATTATTAAAGTCTGAATATAAAATTATATATGAATTATATATGTAATTATTTTTTTAGATAAAATATCTCTTATAAAAAATTATAATTGAAAAATATGTATATATAATTTTTGGGAAAAAAAATCTTTATTGTTGATCAGTCTGAATTGAATTTTTTATAAGATGATATAATAAAATTTATTAAATGCTAAGATAAATATTCAAAATTTAAGACCTTTTAACCTCTTTCTTAAGATAATATTAGTCTTTGATATTACTATTTAATTATATTTCAATGATTTCTAATTTTATATTTTTATCTTATAACTGTAAATTTTGTTTTATCACACCGATATAAATTTAATTAGAAAATTTTAATATTTTTCAATTTTAAATTTAAAATACCAATAATAACAAAAAGTAGTAGGATGGTTAGGATGATTTTATAAATTTGATACGTATTAAAAAAAATTAATTTTTATTTATAAAATAAAATAAAGATAATTTTTTAAAATTTTGTTAAATATGTGTGCCTAATTTTTAAAATCATCCTATTTTTAATAAAATTGTCAATTTATATATGTGTATATATATATATATATATATATATATATATATATATATAATTATTTCTAATATAAAGTTTCATTTTGTGAATATTCCTATAGGTTATCCTTTTAAGCCGTGTATGACTATAAATCCTTGGAGAGCTTGCAAGTCTAATAAGTCGTGGTTGACAATTAAATAGCAAAACAAAAAAAAAGTAATATATAAATATGTTTAATTTTATCTTAATAAAAATTTAAAAGTTTCTAATTTTGAACATTTGCGTCACTCTGATATAAAATTATATGAATTCATTAAAATACCATTTTTTTTTTTTTTGCAATTGAATAAAATATATGCAAGGTTTAAATTAGTTCAATAAATATATCTAAAATCATATAATAAATAATAAATAAACCCTGGGCTGTGCTTCTGAGTGTCCACTGCTTGCGTGCTTGCATAACTCTATTATCTTAACCGGCAAATTCTATTTGAAGTTTTCCTATTATATTCTCATGTTTTTTTATTTCTTCTTCGTATATAAACATCTCTCCTCTCTCTCTCTCTCAAAGTTTTCTCATTAATAGGCATGCATGCAGAAGGAAGTAATCATTATGGTGGAACCTTGTAGCTTGAGGTGTAAAAGAAATAACCACTCCACTATCTATTACTAATCCAACGGTGAAATTAAGAGTATCAAAAATTGATCCGACTCAATAATTCGATATGAATCCGACTCAAAAAATTCGAGTTTAGGTTGACCCGAAAAATTTTTCGGTCGGGTTCGGGTTGAAGAAATTGACCCGTTTAATTTTTCGGGTCGGGTTCGGATTGACCCTCCAACCCGAAATTGACTCGATTTTCACCCGTCAACTCGAATTTGACCCGAAATTGACCCGCCAACCTAAAATTGACTCGAATTTGACCAGAAATAGTCATTCGAGTCGGGTCAATCGGGTTAAAATTGTGTCGGGTTCGGGTTGAAGTTTTTGACCCATTTCTTAAACGGTGGTTCGTCAACCTTATTCGTCGGATCAATTTGAGTCAAACCCAACCCAACCCGCCAACCCAATTGACACTTAGGTGGATCCATAAAGTAAGAAGTAGGTGACGAAATAAAAATCAATTAAAATAAATTAAAAAAATCTATTTTTTATTTTAAAATCAAAATAAATAGTAAATTAAATTAAACAGTAGTTAAGAATAATATTTCTCTTAATCTAGTCTTCATGATTAGACATCTTAAAGTATCTCCAATACTTCTTCATTATATTAAAAATTAATTCATAAGGAAAGAAAGTGATCACCATAGCCATCGATATAATCTAGAGTATTTAGAGAGGTTAGTTGATATGGTCCTATATTAAGTGCATTCTTCTAATTTCATCTCTTATATGGGAGACGAAATTCTAAATAAAACTACTAATATGATTTGATCCAATGCAGTGATTCAAGATTGAGCATATACATGTGTGTGTGTTTAATTGCCCTCACTGATTACGGCGCCTCCCCCTCCCCAAAAAAAAAAAAAAATAATAATAATAATAAAAATCTAGGAGCTTGAAAATTAATTTGAGAAATTTCTAATTGAAAAATATGCTTATTAAAAGATGATTCAAATCTAAAATTTTCAATATTTTTAGAGTATTTTTCTTGAAAAATGAATCTATCTTCTTGTTCATAATGAAATAAAATGAATAAACAAGTAAATAACCATAAAGCTAAAACATATTATTTATTTAAAAGATTCCTAAAGATATTATCAATTATAGAAATAAACTTGATAATGAAACATTTTTTCCTACAAAATATGTTTTTATTTCATAAAAATAAATTTCAAATAAGGCAGCTACATTTTCCTAAGAAATAAACTATAATATAGTATTGCAAAATTCATTTTCTGAAAATATAAAGAAAATTTTGAGGGTATATCTTCAGGATATTGTTCCTCGTAAAAAAATTTACACGTTAGAGATTAATAATGATATGAGCCCTGATATGATCGTGAAAATTCTGTTAGTCGAAGCACGAATCTTGATGTCGAAAGCAATCTGATTCTGAATCAAGACTAATCGAGATCAAGTGCTTATTATCAATCGACTCTTAAACATAGAGTGTTTATAGTCAAATCGAGTGTCTTGACGAGCCGGATCTAACAAACCCAAGATCTCATAATTCCGACTTCATTTGAGCATTCAAATACACAAAATACATCATATGATTAAAGAAATCATTTTGAGCTGTCCGATGGAGAGGAGTGGTTCGATTTTGCATGTATTTACAGAGATGCCACTCCTCCAATCTATAAATAGCTCATCATTCTTCATATGAGGGGAGGCGAAGCAAGAGAGAGGAGAGAGCTCTAAAGCTTGAAGATCCTCCAAGCATAATCGTGCCACTACTCGACGGTCGCCGACCACTCCCATTGGTACCAGCACCGTCAATCGCCGCCGTCAGCCGCCACCGTTGATCCTTGCCATCGTTAATCCCCACTGTTCTCCATCATTTGCTACCACTAGCAACTGTTACAACCTGAACGTGACTATATAGCTGTTGTTGTCTGATTCTAGGATTCCTATTGGCACCCCTTCTCATATACAATCCTGTAATCTCGTATCGGGAAAATTTTGTACTCTAAAACAAATACATAGTGAAAAATTCTTACTAGGCTAGGCCTCGTGATTTTTTCACGTAAAATTTCTAGAGTTTTCTTGTTTACTCTTTAAATACTTGTATGTATGCTGGATTTCACAACAAGGCTAAAGCGTAAACTTTCACTCTACCACAACTGGTTTTCTAGCACGCAACAGTTTGGCGTCATCTGTAGAAAACTGATTCTCATTATTTCATCTTGTATGGCGACCAAGTTTCCCAATAAGATCAAAACCACCATCGGTGGGCATTTCAAGCTTTTAAAAAGACGTTTAAGAATGAAGATTCATCAAACTGCTCCTTTAGATTTTATCGAAATTGGGGACAACCCTTAATCTCAAAAGATTATCCAAATCAATATTCTGGATATCTAATTGATTATCAATTAGAGAAGCAAGTCAACAATACCAATGAAAAAGACCAAGGTTAAGGAGCAACTTTGGCTACAACCACAAACGGATGTTTTGATTCAACCTCTTCTATACAGGTTAACGTCATCAAGTAATACTTTGACAAACAACGTCGGATAGATAAAAAATTCTCAGCGAATTCAATTTGATCTCTTCCATACAGGTTAACGTCATCGAGCAAAGACTCTGACAAATAACCTTGGATAGATCAAAACTTCGCACCTACTCCATGCAGGTTAACGTCATCAAGTAATACTTTGACAAACAACCTCGTATATATCAAAAATTCTCAACGGATTCAATTCGACCTCTTCCACACAGGTTAATGTCATCGAGCAAAGACTCTGACAAACAACCTAAGATAGTCAAAGGTCCTGTGGACTTCCCATCCTCTTCCATGTTAACGCCATCGAAACACTCGACAAACAACCCTGGATAGTCAAAATCCTCAGATTCAATCTTCCATACAAAGTTAACGCCATCGAAAACACTCGACAAACAACCTCTGATAGTCAAAATCCTCGGATTCAATTCAACCTTCCATACAAGTTAACATCATCTGCAACACTCACAAACAACCTGATAGTCAAAATCTCACGATTCAATTCAACCTCTTCCATGTGTTAACATCATCGAAAACACTCCGACAAACAACCCCGACGCGGCCGCTGCCGTCCACTATCGCTATTATCGCTGCTGACCATCACCGACATAATCTCCGCTCACCATCGTGATCATCCCGCTGACACTATATGGCCATAATTGCTGACTTATCATCCAGTTTGCCGACACTTGCCGCTAATTACTGCATCGGCTATTGCTGATATCGCCGGTATCTACTGCCAATTCACATACTACCGCATCTAACCATTGCAATCCTCTGCCGCTAACCACTGCTGCCGGTACGCTGATTATCGCATTATATCGCTTTGCACCATATCGTCATTATCTTTATACTAATTGCCGCCTGACATTGATTCACCGGATACAGCTACTGTTGCCATTGCTGCGACATTTTGCTGCCCATCATATCTCTAATTTTCGCACCTCCTTCACTAATATTATCGTTGCCGGTTATCAACCATTGATGCTATACTGCTATTGCCGCTGACTGGTCGCTAACCACGCCGCCGGCCGCCAGCCCAACCCGGTATCCGACGAGGTCAGATACTCTTTCGAGGGAAAATCAAGTGCTGATGAACTATGGGTCTTGATCGCCTAAACCCGGCTGGTCAAGGAAGTGCGCCTCTTTCAAAGAAAATCGAGCCACGCCAGATGAACTACGGACTTGATCGCTCAACCCGGCCGGTCCGACGAGGTCATTGACACCTATTTCAGGGAAAACTAGAGCCTTGGTGTATGAACCACTCTTGATCGCCCGACCTGGTCCGACGAGGTCAATCGAACCCTTTTCGAGGGAAAACTGAGCCTTTTAAATATGTCTTGATCACCACCGGCCGATTCGACGGGTCATTGACACCTTTTCAATGAAAACCGGAGCTTTGCGATGAACTACGGATCTTGATCGCCCAACCGGCTTCCGATGAGGTCACACGCCATTTCGAAATGATCGCCATAAATTACGGCTTGATCACCAACGACCTCCACTTAAGAAAAGAGGGACACTCGATATGAGAAGTGTGCCTTCTTGACCCTGTGGGGTTTTATAGAACCTATAAGGGTCAAAAATCATTAAAAACTGCCCAAAATCTTTCAAATCCGCTCAAAGGCGAACGGGCCATGGACGCTTTCGAAGATGCGGACCAGATGCCGCTGCCAAGCTCTTTCACCACTCGCCACCAGATTCAGCGCCACGCTCCTCACGCTCTGACCCACCGCTGCCATAATTCCCAGCAGCACGCTCCATCAGCGCATGTCGATTGCCGGTTGAGACTATCACCCACGCTCGAGTCACCAAAACGACTGGTTTTGCGTGGCCACATGTGACACGCACACTCCTCCTTCCTTGGTCGATTCAAATAATTCAAATCGCAGAAGCACCATAAATATTCTGATGAGTCCATAACTAAACTTGCACTCAAGGTATTCCATACACATCCCTCTTGATCCGCCAGGATCATAATCTTCTCGAAGATATGTTATCTCAAAATGTTTAATGGACCCGCAAATTTCATTGAAGAATTATTTTCATTTGAGATATATATTTTTGGATGATTGAGATAATATCCAAAAATATAGCAAATATTTGAAAATTTTCAAGATAATCTTGATGTCAAAAGCAATCTGATCAATCAAGACTAACCGAAGCGCTTATTATCGATCGACTTAAACATGGAGTGTTTATAAATCGAGCATCTTGACATCTAACAAGCAAGATCTCATAATTTTACTTCATTTGAGCATTCAAATACACAAAATACATCATATGATCAAAGGAATTTTTGAGCCATCCATGGAGAGGAGTGGTTGGATTTTATATATTTATAGAGTCGTCACTCCTCTAATCTATAAATAGCTCCTCATTCTTCATATGAGGGGAGGCGGAGCAAGAGAGAGGAGAGAGCTCTAAAGCTTGAAGATCCTCTAAGCATAAATATGCCACTACTGACCGCCAACCACGTATGATCAACCAGCATTTGCCGCCGCCAGCCACCGATCTTTGCCGCTGATCCCCGTTCTCCATCATCTCGCTACCAAGGCATAAGCATAACCTCAACATGATTATAGTTGTTGTCGATTCTGGATTCTCATTACCCCTTCTCATATACAATCATGTAATCTCAGATCGGAAAATTTTGTTCAAATAAATACATAGTGGAAGATTCTAATCATAGCGTTTTTCCTCTTTCAGATTTTTCATAAAAATTTCAGTTTTCTTGTTCACTTTTAAATATCTCGAGGAAATAACAATTAAGGCGTAAGTTTCCATCTACCACAACTGATTTTCTAGATGCAACAAGCCCAATAAAATTATTTTATCTTTAGGCAATGACTTGAAAGGCATGATTATGACAATCGAAGAAAGAGCAGCTAAGAAAAATACACAAAATAATCCTAATTACCCATCTAGAAAGTATGATACTTAAATCCAACGGTTATTAGTTTTAGGTTAGAAGAGTAATTTAGGTCATTTAGTTGAAATGTGCTAATTTGGGTCAAGATAGGCTTTAGTCTCTATATGGGCTAAATTGGTTACAATGAGTATGCTCAATAAAATACAAAAATAAATATATTTTTTTTAAAATAACATAAAAAATAATATTATCTTAAACATGTCCAATAATTTATTAGACATTAAGTTGGTCAAAGTGACCTAATTGGGATTTAGAGGTCAGGGCTAATCAAGGTTCATATGATGTCTCATTTGTCAACAAGTCATGATTAACCAGTTAGTATTCTTTGATCCTAATCAAGCTACAATGGCTAACTTAGTTGAAGAGTCTAAAATTAACTCAAGCTAGATTAAACAAACCATTTAGACATTAGAGCTATTTCACCACTAGAGCTTCTTAGGATTGTGTTTCAAGAGTTAATGGGTTAAGTACAAAATGTTTGTGCTCGAGTAATGAATAATATATGATCAATCAAAGATAATAAAGAATCCTAACAAGTTGAGACAACTGATGTCTTAGATTAGGGATTCAGATTAGAGCTCAAATATAATTTATTTTTTACTATTACCTTAGATAAGTTTTTATTTATTATTTTTTTTAAACTAAATGAGGAAAGAAAATATACTCAAAAAAATACTATTCATAAGAAAATAAACACAAAAACTCATATCATGTAAAAATTTAGTGAGATGAGACAATAAAAACTCTTCTCATATAAAAGTTAATGTCACTCACCATCAAATTTGATTGGTCTATTTATAAAATTTGGATTCAAATGGATCATTGTGTAAAAAAATTGTTAGAAGGGAGGTGCATGTAAACTGCTTAAGAGTAATAATTTTAATCTCTTAGATAGAGTTAAGTGTGAGGACATTACAAGAAGAGTGAGGGATACGCAATAATAACTTAACCACATATAAATCACATTAATATATAATAAGTATTATGATAAATATTGGTCAGAGTAAGCTGATGAACGAAGCAACCTACTTATAAAATAAATAAATGAAAAGTTCGGAAATAAGCGTATGATTTATCTAATTAGTTTTCTTTTTTTATTTCACGTATATTCTTTAGCAAGTTCCTCTCTCTCTCTCTCTCTCATAGTTTGCACTAAAAAAGAAATATTTTCTATTAATTCTGTTCTCTAATGGACTTAGAAAAGAATAAAGATCAATTCATAAAAGTTATCAAAAATTTAATTATCAAATTTGATTTCATGCCAAGCAAAGCTTATCAAGTATGCATCCTTAGCCAAAAGAACGTCCAAGCAAATCGCACATAATCATCAATTTATGTCGACTAAACATAGATATCAAAGCTACTCATTTTGTGATTTTGTTACTTCGGATATTTTTTAATTTAAAACCCAAAAATTTATTGTAGAAATAAAAATTTGATGTTATAAATATTTTTTTAAAATTCAAAAAATTAGATTGACAATGCCATAACAGTAACTTTTCAAAACTATAAAATTTTTTAAAAAATAACCAAATAAAACTATTTTGATTTCTAGCTATTTTCTGAAAAAATAAAGCAGTCAAAAAATTATCTCAAATATACCCTCAATCTTTTGAGTTAGTCACCTAAAGAACTCTACCATAAGACTGATTGAGCAAAATCATCCTAATGACGCATTTGCACATAACTCAATATATATTCTTCACTAATTAAATAAGTGGAGGCTAGATAGATTGAATTTATAGAAAGTATTTATTAAGGGCTATTTGATATGATGTATTTATAGTGTTACGTAGATTGAATACACGCATTTTAGAAATTCAGGTGTTTATTTGTTGCATTTAAAAATAATATATTTTGCCAATGAATTTCAAATTTATCTTCTAGTTTATTTTTTGATATTCATTCAAAATTGAATACATTGCAAATAATTTAATTGCCCCCAACTATCACCCATAGTAGCTAGTCTACAACCACTATTCATCGTGCATCACTGATGCTTCTATTTTACTTTGCTTTATCAAATAGAAAAAAAAAAAATAAACCCCCTACATTTGAAATATTTTCAATCGATTAAAATAAATGTATTATAAATATGTTATCTTTATTTTGAATTATTTTTATTTTACACTATTTTTTCAATTAATAAAATAGCTATGAGTTTTTATTACATAATTTATTTATATAATCAAAACTTAGACGTTTCTATACCGTTATATTTGACCCTATCTTATAAATTTGGTCAAACTATATATATATATATATATATATATATATATATATGATACATCCTCAAAATTAATCGATCAAGACGTAATCTCACATTTTCAAATGCTTCGATCTAATCACCGATTTCAAAGAACTTATAATAAACCGACTGCCTCGATGCGAACAAAGAATATCAAGATACCGATCCGAATCGACTCGTGATCAAGCTATCGGAGCATGAAAATGGATCCTAACAAATGGTCACCAAACGATATATATAGTCGATCGAGCGGCCGTCAAGACGAATCCAACGAATCCAAGATCACCCATCGACATCATTAAGGCACGATCATCAAAATACACCGTCGATCGGGATCGAGGCCGTCCGATGGGAGTGGTTGGAGTTTTCCAATTTACAAGGCCTACTCCCAAAATCTATAAATAGAGCTTCATTCTCACCTGAGGAATCTAATTTGAAGACCGTGAGAGCTCGAGAACCGCCGACCTCGACAATCTATCACCACCGTGGCTACCACCAGTCTCAAGATCGAGCTGGGAGATCGCCTCAGGACTAGAAAGACCCGCCTCTTTCTCCCGAAGATCAAGAGGTTGCTCCTGAAGATCCGCTTTTGGGAAACTTCTCCTTGGGTTGAGTTGACCGATATTGTATTTTTCTACACTCTAATATTATTTCCCTCAGAAACACCTTCTTCTCCAACTAACGAGAAGCAAGGACTTGTATCTTTTGAACACATAGTGAAAGTTCTAAACCGGCAAGCCCTGGTTTTTTCCCTTAATTTTCCACGATAACCCCGTGTTCATATCCCACTTATGTGTTGATAATTTTGGGCTAAGATTAAGATCTGATCACCTAATAAAATTCTCTAAGACAAAGCCATGTCTGTGGGAAAAGCTTCCCCATTGCTATATCTCCAATATGGTAAACGGGTTTGCGCTCCAACGCTCCTCATTCTCGTGATCAAGGACGCCAAGTCTCCAACACTTCTACATAAGCACTGTCCTCGTGTGAGGGTCCAGCCCCTCTTTGGAAGATCGCTCAAAGGATGGAGGATTCCCAACGAAATTCTTGACTCGCGAGGACCGGCAAAACGCTCCAACACGCTGGAAGAGCCAGTTCCGCGACCCTCGATAATCCATTTTCTTCCGAGAATGATTACCCGGAATGTCGGATCAAGTAGAGAACCCGGCACCACATCCGATCAACTCGATACCGCCAGCTTCTACTCACCCCACTAATGTTTCAGACGGTGAAACTCCACGCCACCTTATACGGATGAACGGCACGGTGCGGAAGAGTTCAAACAATCTGAATGATCCATTCTCCGCCGCTTCTTCCAAAACTCCCCCGCCGAGATCATCTCAATACCCGATTCCGACGAGATTCAAGCTTCCCAAAGATGGACCCACATGGCACAACCGATCCAGGCATATCGATCACTTTCGAACGATCATGCACATTCAACGCAAATGACTGGTTTTGTCGTATTCCCTGACTCTCAAAGGAGCTCGTACTTGGTTCTATTCACGCCTAAGGGGTCCGTCCATCATTTGGAGAGCTTCGCCATTTTTTGTAACAGCTTCTGGCGAACAAGAGAATCATCGTGATTCATCACATCTCCAATCGTAACGATGGAGAGTCCCTCAAAGAATACTGAGGTTCTCCTCAAGCCCACAGTGAGTAGATCCAACTTTGTGGGCGTTCTGAGGACTCCCAGATACTTCTATTCATCATTAATGCGGAGACCATTCCTATGCTAACTGTCCACGAATAGAGGCACAAATCTCACGACGGTTATCAAGCTCATCGCAACAGCTTGAACCACCAAGCACAAGCTGAAGAAGGTTCCCAAAGGTGATGTTCAAACATCTCGTAAAAAAGAAGAGAGGCAAGAACCTCCCCAAAACCTCCTCGCTGACATGACTCAATCGAGAGGAAATATACGCTCAACACGCCATGCGAACATCCTACGGCTGAAGAGGATAGGTGGCGTGGCCTTTAAAGCGGAATTGGAAATCAAGAGAAATTTCGCCACTTTCACTGGGCACACCATCAAGAGTGCCACCAATCAAGGAGGAGATTGAAAGACCACTAATACGAAGTCATTTTATACAAAACCAACCCGCCATTCAAAGAAATGTGGGGCAACCAGAGGAACAAGCTGGCGGATAGAAATAATTGCGGAGGGCGTTATCTAGCCAAATATTCATTGCCGCCTTCAAGAGCGAGTCAAGAAGTCTCGGGTTGACCATTCTATCACCTTTGATGATTTAGATCTAGAGGGCTTCGATCCCACATCAAGATCCCTCATCGCGTTGGTGATCCATGCTTCAATATTAAAAGGATATTGATCGACACAATGGTTGATGTTCTTTTTTACTCCACTTTCCTTAGCATGGGTAAAGAGAGAAGCTTCAACCCGGCCATCAATGTATGGATTTGATAATCGACCAGATTGGAAGGGACAATCGCCTTCCGTAACTCTTGGAGAATTTCCACACGCAACCCACTTGATACAATTTATTGTAGTCAAGTCCGAGTCTGCATAATGCAATATTTGGGAGACCTCTCCATATATTCTACCACTGCGTTCACCTCAAGATGAAATTCACACCACCGGCATCATGGTAAGTGGGAATCAACGATAGCAAGTCATATATCAAGCCCATCCATTTACGCCAAGAACCTCAACATCGAGAACTTCGACCTACGAGATGAGGATGCCTCGAAAGGGCTTCTCTGAAGATGTAATTTGTCTTCCTATCTCTAAGTTGATCCATCGCAAAAGTGAAGGTGGGATCGCTGTCATCGATCGTAAATCGAATACGAGATTTTCGTAAAATCAAGATATCTTTGCCTCGATCCGATATTCGGGCATTGACCCTAAGTCATTACGCACTCCTCAAAGTTGACTCAACCTACAAGCGATACGTAAGAAAAGAACCTTCGCTTCAACGACAGGTGTCATAGAACAAGAAATCACCAAACCGGAAGTCAAGTTCATTCGAGAAGTCTACTACCCCACGGTTGGCTAACAGTGTTACCAAGAACGCTCGGAGAATGTGCATCGACATCGACCTTAATCGCATGCCCAAAAGATAGCTTCCCCTTCCTCAGATCGACCAACTAGTTGATGCGGACATCGATGCTTTGGATGCCTATTCGCTACAATCAAATCGATGAACAAAATGAGGAAGCAACATCCTTCCAAACGATAAGGGATACCGCTATCGTCATGCCATTCTAAAAAATGTTGGAGCAACATATCAACGCTTATGAATAAGATCTTCAAGGATCTTATAGGCACAATATGGAGTATGATTATGGTGAAGAGCTTGGAAATATCACAAAGATATGACCGCAATGTTGCTTTGACATTCTTCGACACTACAAGATGCTCAACCCAAGCAAGTGCATTTTGGAGTTTCCTCCGGGAAATTCCTAGGCTTCATGGTCACTCTGGATGAGGCCAACCCCGAAGATAAAAGCACTCAAGGATATGTCACCTCCAAGAACGATCAAGGAAGTCCAACGCTTGACCGGAAGGATTGGCCTTTATCACGATTCTTGGCCCGGAGATAAGTATCTACCATTCTTCAAAATCTTAAGGGGTGCACGGAAAATGGATTCCGATGAATGTCAAACCGCTTTTGAGCAACTTCAGTCTATTTAGCTTCCCCTCTATTATCAAAGCCTATCCAAGGAGAGAAGTTGTACATCTATCTTGATGTTTCTTCTCATGCCGTAAGTCTGCGGTCGATACGGAGGAGAATTCATTGAACGAACCATTTACTATGTCCAAAATCCTTTCTCGATACAAGGATGCTATCCACTAGATAAGACAGTTTCTAGTGCATTCTCGCAAAAATTATGACCGTACTTTCCCCACCATCAACGCCTACACTCATCTTCCATTAAGAACTATTCGCAAAAGCGATGTATCCGGAAGGTTGATGAAGTGGTCTCGAGCTTGGAGAGTTTGACATCCATTTTCTTCCACGCCCCGATATAAAGTCACAAGTGCTCACGACTTCATTGTAGAATGTACCATCCCATCACCACCGAACAGATCATTCATCACTCCATGACAAATCAATGGACATTATATGTTGATGGAGCTTGTAATTCCAGGGAGTGAATTTTGCTTATCTCCCAAGTAAAATAACTTTAGAGTACGCTTCGACTAAAGTTCCTACCACCAATAATGTCGAGTACCAGGCCCTCGTAGGTGACTAAGGCTCGCCATTGACCGTGAGGTCCGAACTATCTACACGACTCACACCAGTGGCCTCACGTTGAAGGAGACTTCGATACCCGCCATCCGCAGCCGCTTGCATCAGTTTTTGGCAAAGTCACTTGCCGTAATCGAGACCCATCGATAACTCATATTCTAAGGCGAACACGAGCAAATGCCCTCTCCAAGTTAGCCACAACAACGACGAGATCTTTTCAAGAGAAAATACAGAGGACATCCACTTTCCCAGTATTCAAGGCCCTTGGGTGATACAATCTCTGGAGGACCCAAAAGAATCTTCATGGATTGACCCGATCATGTCCTTTCTTCAAAGCGGGGCCTTGCCAACAGACCCCACCGATGCTATCCATCTCCGACGTAGAGCACTGAACTTCACCATAATCGGTGACGAACTCTACAAGCGTCCTTCTTAGGGCCCTACTTAAAGTGTCTACCACCTTCGGAGGCTAACTATGCAATGCGAGAGGTTCATTCGAATTTGTGGTGAACATTTGGGAGGAAAAGCCCTCCTCAAAATCATGAGGCAAGGTTTTACCGCCTATAATGAAGAAGGACGGGAGTTTGTAAAGAAGTGTAACAAGTGTCGATATTCCAATCTCACTCATACACCATCTCAGAACTCACCACAATCCGAGCCCGCCTTGCTCAATGGGGATCGATATAATGGGACCCTTTCCCATTGCCACGGGCAACGAAAATTCATAATCTTGGCCATTGATTAAGTGAGTGGAAGTCAACTCCGCCAAAATCACCAAACAAATGCCAAGCAATTTGTCGGAAAATATTATTTGTCGCTTTGATTCCAAAGAAATCATCACCGAATGGGACGAGGCCACGAAAGACATTCACATTTTTCGCCAGAGTCGATATCCGCATCCACATGTATCCCATCCACGCAAATGTGCACCGTCACCAATAGGACAATACTAAAAGGGCTAAAGACACAACCACGCCGGGCAATGGGTCAAGAACTATCCAATGTTCTTTGGCTTAACTATCAAGGACCCTACCGGAGAAACGCTGCATAACTGTTTTCGAAGGTCGTTATTCCATAACATCGGGGTCCCGAGCCCTAGAACCCATAACTTTGATGCCGACAAAGAACGACGATAAGCGATTCCATCTCGGATCTCCGCAAGAGACCCGCGACATGTCGCGACTCAATGGCTTCCTATCGAAAGGATGGCTCGAGGTTTCAACCGAAGGGTAAAGACAATATCCGCAACTCACCCTCGTCTCGACCAGAAAAGGCCCACCGTAACAAACTCTCACCGCTTTGGGAAGGCAGATGTGGTGGTGTCTAAAATCAAGCCTGGCACATTCAAGCTTAAGGATAGTATGGGGAAGACTCTCCCACGTACTTGGAATGCTACAAACCTAAGTACTACCGGATGTATCGCCTTTTTTATTCTAGTGAATGCGAAAACATTATCATCGTGTATGTTTGTATTGCAATTGTTGTTATCGAATTAAACATTTATCGATACGTTGTCGCATATTATCCAACCTTGGCATCAAGGTGTTTGGATTTATGCTTCTATCTATGTTAAAGTTCTCATACTTATGACTTTTTCTTGCTTATGCTTGCATTTTAAAACACCCGACTCAAGAGATTCGCAACTATTGTTGTATCTCATTCAGGGTAAGATCGATCCCCGTGGAATTGACCGATCTTCCTATACTGTTAACATCGCCGAGTAACGATAAACAACCTTGATAAGTTGGCCCCCTCTATAGACGCCTACAACTTTCTCATAACAAAGTTAACATCATCGGTAAACGCCCGATACACAACCTAGGATAGATCGAGAGGTTCTGAGAGAACCTCTATAAATATATTCCGTAAAAGTATCATCAAGTAACTCGTAATGATCTTAGAATAGATCGAATTATCCTAAAGGGATTCCCGATGATCTCTTCTACGCGAATCTTTATCATCGAGTACACTTTGACACACAACTCCGGAAATATTCACAAACAATTTTTGTGGATTGTTAATATTTCTCGCAGAACATACAAGTACAATCAACCAGAAATAATATACAACATCAAAGAACATAAAGGAACTATAACTACAGCCTTGATGGTCTCATCAAGATGATGAAGAACTATCTGTCATCCTCACATCGCTAAGGGTCGGGGAAGCTAGGCTAGAGAAAGGACCTCAACACCAGCCTCTACCATACGCCAAGCGTGTCCCCTTCAAGAAACCTTGGATGAAGCCTTCATCAACACACTGCCGCTCCAAAGCCTTCACCTCTACATCATACACGTGGTCTCTGGCCTCCTGAACGTGATCCTGTATGATACTCTTGAAGGTCGCCGAAGTTCTTGAAGTCCTCCACTGCGGATCCGCTCCCGCTTCTACCCGAGATAAGCGCCTCTTTCTCTAAAGGCGGCCAGAACTCGGTTCTTTGCCTCAAGACCAAACCTTCTCAAAAAGATCTTCAGATCCTTTGCGGAGCAACCAACCTCTGTTCTAGCCTCCACTAATTCATCCCAAGTCCGCTCAACTTCGACAAAAAGAAAGAGAAGTCGCTTGAGTCGCCAACTCGTCCCCGCACTCATCAAGTTGATTCTCCAACACGGACATCTCTTTTACTTTCTCCACATACCGCTTCTTATATTCACCATGGAGAAACTTGACCTTCACGAACTCAATTCCGTCATTCAAAGACAATGTTCATTTTGAAGTCAAGTTCTTGCTTCTTCAAGATCAAATAAGAAAAATTACGCAAGATAAGAAATGGGAAATAAAAGATGAACGCAAGAAGGATTGTTACCGATGCGACCTACGCAGGAATGATTCAACACGTCCTCAGGAATGAAGATCCTTGGGACGACTACTCGAAGGGCCCGACTCTTTTCGTATCTCGATATCACCATCACCTCTTCGCTCTTTTCCTCTTCTATCGGAGACGGTCCTTCCGGAAGAAGCCAGAGGACGCTTGGGAGATCGACTGGAAACCTCTTTGTTGGGCTTTCAACGCAATCGCATAAGACCGCCGATGAATAAAGCCCGCCAACAAAGATTCCTCCCGCACAAATGTTGATATATCAATCTCAAATCAAGATCTTCAATATTCGAATTTCAGGGGATATCTTCATCACCAACCTGTAGGGGAATGGGTAAATCTCTCAGCTTTCCCCATTTCTCGAGAAGACCCCAATCATTCTTCTTCACAAAAGAATCGCTTGCCCAACTCTTGGGAGGATCCTTCGTCCCGAGGTCAAGTAGCGACTCGCAGTGATAATGCACCATGCATCGCAGTAAACTTGCACATCCGCAGGTAATCAGAGTCAAGCGCCCACCGAAAAGACTATAAGTCCCATCACGATCGCCATTGCCCCGCTCGAAAACCGGAAATGCAAACCTGATGTCGACAAAATGGCGATCATCTCGGGATGGGGAAACCGCAATCCGCCAAACTCATCTGGTAAGTGGTGAAATACCCGGAAATTGGGCTCTATCGACTTCTTCTGGACACTTAAGAACCAAATCATTCGGAAAATAATATTTCTTCCGAAACACGATCAATGTGTCTCCCGTGATCGACGACTCCCACGAATCTTCAATCCTCCCATTTTTAGAAGGTTCCTCATCACGCCTGCTACAGGGTCTGACGTGTCTCTTTCAAAAGATTCTCACCCATCTACAAACACCGGCAACTCGTACGATCGAGATGAAAATTATTCCAAGGAGAGTGCCCAAACTCCCACCAGGGGGAGGGCTATGCACTCTGGCTTGGTGGAGATGAGGAGGTAGAGGTTGATCCAAAAAGAGTGCCCAAACTCCCACCAGGGGGAGGGCTATGCACTCTAAGAGAGAGAGGAGATGAGAAAGTGTGCCTTTCCTCTTATCTTAAGTGGCTTTTATAGACCCCTCTAAGCAAAAAGCTTCAAATTACCCAAAACCGCTCAAAACTCCAAACCAGCGTTCGGGTCAGTTTCGCTTCGCAAGCTCATACTCATAGATCATAGAGCCGTCAGCCCATCGGCGACTGACGCTGCCGTGAACATTGGTCCATGGGGTCTACCACCACCTCCGGCCCACGGTCAAACCCACGCCTGACTGGTTTGGCCCACGGTCAACCTCCGGCCATGAACCGGTCACGTCGAATCGCCGGGTGAAACTATCGCCTGTTAACCTCCTGGCTGACGCTCACGCCGAATTGATCCAGGTTCCTCGACTCGCCACGCTCGCTACTCGGCCAGCGACTGACGCCGCTTCGATCCGACGGTTCGCTCGCGCCCGCTATCGGACCATCGACGCGGCCTCATGCGCTGCCGCTACCATGACACGCTTCACGCCGCGAATCCGCTGACCAGATCTCCGCGACCCGCCGGACCACGAGCGCGCTTCAGGCACCGGTGTCATGGCTACAGACGCCGCTTACTGGCGCGCTTATGCGCCTGGCGCTTCAACGCCAAATAACCCCATTCGACCGGATCGATCCATAACCTCAAAATATCGCACCCACACATACCTATTTGATGCATACTCGACGCCTTCCACAAGTTATAATATCGTTATGAAGATGTTTTCTCAAAATGCGCATATAATTCTCAAATTTCATTTGCTATTTTCAAGATATATATTTTTGGATGACCGAGATAATGTCACCCAAAAATAGTAACCGATACATCCTCGAAAATTAACTGATCAAGACGAATCTCAAGGCATTTTCGAAATGCTTCGATCTAATCATCGATTTCAGAAACTTACAAGTTAAACCGACCGCCTCGATGAGACGGCCATAAGAATATCAAGCATACCGATCCGAGCTCGAATCGACTGATCAAGCTATCGGAGCATGAAAATGGATCCGATCCGCCAAATGGTCACCAAAACAAACATATTTATACGATCGAAATGGCCACAAGACGAATCCAACGAATCCAAGATCACCCCCGACATCATTAAGGCACCTGATCATCAAAATACACCGCTCGATCGGTGGGATCGATCGCCGTCGATGGGAGTGGTTGGAGTTTTCCAATTTACAAGGTCGCCACTCCCAAAAATCTATAAAGAGCTTCATTCTCACCTGGGACCGATGAAGATCGAGAGCTCGAGAACTCGACCTCGACGCCGGCGATCTATCACCAGCTACCACCAAGAAGGTTCAAGATCGAGCTTGTGAGATCGCCTGTGAGGACTAGGACTGCCGCTCCTTTCTCCCCAAGATCAAGAGGTTGCTAAGATCGCCTCGCTTTTGGGAAACTTCTCCCTTGGAGTTGACCGATATTGTATTTTCTACACTCTAATATTGTTTCTCAGAACACCTTCTTCTCAACTAACGTAAGCAAGGACCTCAGATCTTTGAACACATAGTGAAAGTTCTGACGGCAAGGCCCCGTGGTTTTTTCCTTAACGGGTTTTCCACGATAACTTCGTGTTCATATCCCCGCTTGTGTGTTGATAATTTTGGGCTACGAATAAGATCTCGCATCTACCTAATAAAATTCTCACGAATATATATATATATATATATATATATATATATATATATATATATATATATATATATATATATATATATATATATATCTTCTCCTTTTCTCCGTCTTTCAATCATTTTTTTTTGTTGCAAAGAGTATCCACCCAATACCTCACCCATCTTGTGGGTGAAGATGCCGTTGTGACTAATCTCACGAGAGCCTAGCGCCACATTCATCACTCACACATATCAGATCCTCACTACTTTTCACAGGTATAGGAGCCTCACCAGAGGATTCAACTTCCCAGGGTTCCAGCCGCCCACCAACTTCGCCTAAGAGCGGAGTCCTCTTCAATCATTATTAAAAGATATGGAAGAAACCCTAAAACGATCGGCAATTTTTTTAAACTTATGATTAGCTTAATTAAGTAATTATTATTAAAAAAATTGAATGGGTATAGATTAGGATGGCCACGCCACATCGACTCACGTATGCGCTATTTAACATTAGAGCCGCACTAATGGGCGAGAACACTATTAAGGCCGATCGGTCGAGATCCTCGGTTTATTTCAACTTCTCTATTCCGCGTGATTCCTCTGCGATTCCTCGACTTCGAAGCTCGCATCCCCGTCCAATCGCCGTTCGAACATCGAGCTTCCGACTCATACAGATCTTCAAGCATTGTGTCGCTCCTGTATTCAAAATAAACTTATTTTCTTGCCAATTTACGGCGTGACACTTTCCTCTCTCATATAAGTGGTTTGGAAGCCAACATTATGACGATTTCGGACTCCATTTTGTTCAGGAAGTTTCATGATTCGACTTGTTTTGTGGACATCCTCGCCGTTATTTGTAAACTCACGGTAAATCCCTATTTCTATCAATTTATAAAGTAATAGAGTATGTATGGTAGAAATTTGAGTATTATTTTTAGACTTTTGTTTGGGATTTGAGTTGTATGTTTGCGTAGACGTTGCGATTCAGATGTTAAGTAGCTATATATTTTATTTGGCAAGAATGAACAGAGAATTTGTTTAGGGTCCTTTCTATGGATAAACCAAGTATCGATGAGCAAATTCAAGACGTGGAGGTCAAAATCGTCCATTTACCACGCGACCTTACCAAATTGAGGCAACGAATTATGAGAATCTTACATATTGATCCAGAGCGCCACACAGTCACTCTAACAAGTCGTTATCCAGTGGATGGAGGATTTATAGCGTCTGTAATATCTGACGATGACGTTTGCGAAGTTACGCTTGACGAAGCTTCCCGTCAGATGTCGGTGTTGTATGTTGAAGTCATCTGAGTGTTAATATTGCATCCACATCAGCTGATCTGGTAGTAAGGTCAGTAGATATACCGCTAACGCATACACGGGATATCATCGCACATGCACCTCCGGGGATACAACGCAGCTTTGATAAGTTGATTCCCATGTAGTATATGGTCAACATTTATCTGATTATACTTGTAATAATTAATATGATAATTTGTTGCTCAACTTATAAGTTATGTGGCAGTGACGATATTGTCTATCGCTTGGATGGACCGATGTGCTCTGTGAGCAGTAAGATGTATCGATTATGAGTAGTGGCTCAAGTAGTCCGGCGATATTAGTGTTGATGAGTTAGTCTTAGAAGAAGCTTTGAGAATATAGACAATCATAATCTGCTGAAAAATCACTCATTTCACAATATTGACAGTGAGAGTCATATGTTGTTCACAAACGAGTATGTTCGGATGTGTCAAACTACGAGAGAGTGAGACAACGATGTTTACTTTGATGGCCCATCCACGAAATGCCTCTAACGATGAAATTGAAATTCCAAATGACATTGTTGAAGGTATGTGTTTTGCAAGTAAACGAGTGCAATTTGTTGTGGTGCATAGTAAATAATGTTCAATTCCAAATAGTATTCTAACTAGAAGAACTACATTGTTGTATGTGTACAAAGACGATAGTCCTACAAGACCTGTAAGTGGCGCAGATTGTAGCAGCAGCAGACGCTTAGGGAGTGCTTGGAGAATTCAAGAGGTGAAAATCATGATGTGTCAATGCAAAGTAAGTGCATCATCATCGGTGTAGTAGTTCAAAATTTATAGCGTACTTCATCATACCTATGATCAGGCACTAGATTGATCTGAACCCTAGAAAGATAATAGGTAGAATAGAGTCAAAATTTAATGTTAAAGTTTTGTATATAAAGCTTGGGATGCGCGTAAGGCAATAAAAAAGTAATATTCTGAGAAGAGTCCTATAGGACTCTCGCCTTTATATGAAATCAATTTATATTACTTTACCCGTACAATTCTACCAATCTACACGCAACATTTCTAGAGACTTTTTTGGTCCTTTGGACCTTCAATAATTGGATGGAGTAGACGAGTGAGCTTAGATGATACTTTTGTTGGGAAAGTTTCATGGTACATTATTAATGTACCGTAAGAATCAACGGCATAAATGGTTTTGTTTCTCTAGCTTTGCTATTGTGGAGTCAGAATGTTGATTCGTGATTGTGGTTATTCTGTTTGCATGATGTATTGTCGAAGTGTCGCTAGACGCGTGATTTGTGCATAATATCCGATAAACATTCGTCTGCTACGTGGATGTAAAGAGATTTTCCATGGGCGCCTTACAAGCATTGTTTGCTTAATTTCGAAAATTTTAAAAGGTCTAACGCAAGTTGGGGATTGGTGATGTTGAGTTTCTATGCCAAAAAATTTATATGACAGGTAATACTGACGATATTCGTCAGTTCAACCGTTTAATATTAGATATTAAAAATGTTAAAGAAGAAGCATACAATTGACTAGAGCGTGACCTAAATGGTCCTACACGATGGTGGTATGTGTTATGGGACAATGATGACAAATGCATCTGAGTGTTTTAATGGTGTCTTGAAACGGGCACGTGGTTTACCGATTCAGGCTTTAATCATTGCTATCTATTACAACTTAGTAGCCATGTTCATGAAATGATTATCCACTGTTACTCAGCAAGAGGAAGTCAGCTTGTCTATTTATACTCAAAGGATGTCCACACTGTTACAGCGTACTGAAAGGGAGGCTAGGCATTTCCTTAACTCAGAAATATCAACCCACGTGAGATGTTTTTGACCAGAGATCATTTAAAGTTGATTTACTAGATAATGGCCTCTCATTGTAATTGTAGAACGATCAAATATCATTGTCCATGCCCACATGATTGTCGTATTGGGATTTTGACGGTTGAATCGTCTCATGTGTGTGTCACATTACACTCTACAATATAAGGTGACATAAATGAATTTTATACTCTACCGATCCTTATCTCTTAGTGTAGAACATGGATTATCAGCAGCCACCTAACTTTCGCACAAGGTCGCCGATGCATTTAATAGATTCAAAAATACAATGGATGAAAATGTAGGTAGCGAGCGTAACTTGTAGCATATGCAAAATAACTCACAGGTCATCGTTCTCATAATATTAAAATGACGGACATTTTCCTTTTACTTATAGTCGTTTTTTACACATGATAATACTTATCTTTCTTTCCTATTGTACTTTACTTAAATTTTACAATATTAACACTATTATATTTGCTTCTTTTTGGCAGTAATGATGGCGGAGAAACACCACCCGCTAACTACGTCGTGAAAGCCATGCTAGGGAGGCCACCCCACCATTGAGTCTACACTGCTAAGGTTCATCAAGCATTGCCTCCCTACGCATGCATCTAGCCACTCACCCCGAGCATCGTAAGTGATTTTCATTTTTATTTCTGCTACGCTTATCTTTTATTTTGCAGTGACATTATTTTTTTGTAGAGCACAGCCAGGCGCATCACATTTGCTTATCGCCGGAAGGAGTGACCCATCAGCGCAGACGATTCATCCGGGGCTAGAAATGTAGTTCTGATCTTAGTCGACGCTTCATCCGGCTAGATCATCATTTGCTGACTACCTTGATTGAGAGATGGTCCGCAAATACCTTCCACTTGCGTAGTGAAATGACTGACGCTTCAGATGTGGCGATGATCCTGGGACTACGGGTTGATGGGCCACCTATCATAGGCCCGATTGTGATTGGCGAGGGAAAGAGATGGCACACCTGGCCTGATTGCTACGATGATTTGTTGGGACGACACCTTATACCAAATGTGACGTATCATGACCCGTTCAACCCACAAATCAGGTCGACATTCAAGATGGGTCAGGCACACACCCAGACATGCATGCCACTGAGGTGGCTCAGGTGGACATTCTATAGGGAGTCATACACCAGTATGAGCATGGAGGAGTTCTTCCGCCACTTGTGTGCTTATATTTTATTTCGATCAGCTTTCTTACTACGATACTTGGTTGAGGTCCACTGCGATTTTACCACTTGGATGACCTTGATTCCTTTAGCATGATGTCTATGGGTGGAGGCTCTAGCTCATCTATATAGGGACTGACGAGTCAACTAGGCCAACAGGCCAACATGGTTTGGTTTCACACTCCTTCGATTTGGGCTTGAGAGCATATTCATGTGGGAGCGATCTCTACATGTTCCATATCATCCGAGCTTGTTGATCTCGTGTTAGAGGTATGTGTTGTTAATTGCACTTTCAAATTATGCAGCTTATATATATGTTTAAACTATTTTCTGTGTGTAGATGGAATGAGAAGTATGTTCGCCAGCAGCCAATGATGAATGTTACAGTGTATAGAAATGAGCTATATGGCTTGCGGCAAACACAGGTTAGATCTGTAGATAACACTTTAGTTCAAATATCCAGAATCTGATTATATTTTAACATAATTTTACTATATGTGATCTGAGTCGATAAAGGAACATATCACGACATCTATCGATATGGTCGTGGTTTCGACATATGGTTAATGAGTCTCTTATCACCGTAAGAGGGTTGACATTTACAGAGAAGAGCTAGTCTACTTATTCCCAGTAGATGTAGCTGACAGTTCAAAAGGGTCGATGGTCGGGTAAAGCGGATGTCGGTTGATTACCACCACACATTGTTGGGGAGAGGCGGGGATTGCTCGCCGAGGAGACGATGAGGATGTGAGGAAGACTATCACCGATTATGTGCCGCTTGATCATGCTTCAGATTCTTGGCCGCCTCCAGATCCTCACCACTTACTACGCCGAGCACCTGGAGTGTATTTATGTAAGTCCCGATATAAGTATTCATCTAATTCAATATTTATGTAAATGTTAATTTTACATACTATTTTTTTCGTGGTAGCAGAGAATATTGCGCGACTGGACATCTTCACATACCGCTATGGATGATCACCTTATGTGGATGTGTTGATGATACGACGATATGCAGATGATGAGCTGTATATATGACACATATTACGATAGCCTACGAGGGTGTCGTACACCATAACCGGAGCACCGCCATCATCACCGATCCGTGTCCTACGTATGCTTATCCCGTCCTTCTACATATCACCAACATATGAGTCGCATCCACCTATCTTCCAAATCAGACGATATGACGCACTACCGAGGATCTTGCGAGAGGGTCACCATCAGCTGCGTGATCGTCCATCCTGCACCTGACCAATACACACCTAGGAGTGGTGTGATTTCACGCAGACGGAGGCGTTAGATGTTTGACGATACTTTGTGTATGTACGCTTTATTTATCTGTTCATTACAAACTAGAGTCAGTATAAGCTAAATTTGGTTATGTTATAATGAACTTCTTATTATTTATCCATTTCAAAATGAATTAACTTTATATGATATCCATTAAATTATTATCAACTTGATGCGGTCACGAACCATTTCAAGTTTAAACTATACTTTTTTTTCTTTATTTTTAAAGTAAGTTTATTACTCTCTACTTTTTAGAAGAACAAAAATTGAAGAATTAAGATTTGTTTGATGAGTACAGAACTCTATGTATACGCGGAAAATCTCTCTTCATAGCTAAACCGTGACGGCTTACTCATCTCACATAAATCACATCTTAAAAAAATTAACTCAAGCCGCCTAATTAGTGGGCGATCGGTTGACTTAACGATGCCACGCCACGTCGAATGACACGGGTCACGCACTAATTGGCGGTATACCTATTCTTAAATTTATTTTAATAATACTTAATTACCTAATTAAGCTTCTAATGATAGTTTAAAAAAATTATCAAAAAACATCTCAACCTACAGTCCCATATTCATTTTCTTCCTTCCTATTTGTCCTCACTCTCCATCCCTTCCCAGAATCTATACTACTCAGAGCTCATCTCTTCCAAATGGACAAATATAACAAACCAGACGACAGATATTTAATCTGTATTTCTGAAACTAAACTTTAAGTCTGCAGCAGCGGCAGTTGGCAGCAAGAGAGTTCATTAACTACAGACGCAGAAGGAAGCTTCTCGTTCAGAAACCTATCAGTTTAATTCACTCTGGGTGATTCGGTGACTCCGCGTGCAATAAATTGCGGAGCAAGTAAGCCATCGTCCCCTCTGATCCACTCGGCCACATGCCTCACAATTACTCTTGTCTGCCCATCCCTTCATCGGAAGTCCAAACTGATCCCAACTACACATTTACTGTTGAGCACTTGGCCTATTTGTTCATTCACAGCTAAAGACTACTTACTCTCTTATGTTCTCCATTATTTATGACCTTTATCACACTCTTTAGATCTAGGATGAGTAGATGAACTTTAGTTATTATTTTAATGGTTTTTGAAATTTTTTATGGTGAGAAATAAATTCTTTATAATTAAATTTATTTAAATTTAATTAGTATAAAAGTTTATATTTAATTTTTTTTTTAAATTATAAAACCCATCATATGAACCATATGTGGACTTGTCACTTGTATTTACAAGTAGTCGTAAAGTTATGAGAAAAATAACTTTTTTAAAATTTGTTATAATATTATATATTTTTCTTCATTGAAAAGTCAAATGATACACCCTTCTAATTACTGCACTCTAATAAATTTGGTTATAAAATATAACTTTTTTTCATAGCAAATTAAAATAAAAATAAAAACCTCTTCTCTTGTGATTCTGAATTTTATTTTTAATTTTTTAAGTTATGGGCAATGTCAAATATATCTTTTTTTATCTAAACCAACAATAAATCTATGTTTTTATTAATAATTTTAATTTTAGAATATTTTATTTTTAACTTTCTATTTTTATTTAAAAATAATTATCAAATAGACTAAAATATCTGTCCTCTATGATCTTCATTTAAGTTATCACAATGAGCATTTATTAGTGCTTATTTCAATGATGGATTGCCTTATAATGATCAAAATCATTAGACTATTTAGTGATTCAAAATATATGTAACGAGTGTAAAATGAATTCAATATAAAAAGATTACTTTACAGTTATTTGGTTGAGAGTTTTACAAATTCATGATTTTATTTTTTTCTATTTGGTAGAGAAAATATAAAGTAATCTGAAAGTTTTGACATCCGGCTGACAAGCTGTATGGTGGCATGTAGCGTAGATCGCGAGGCGGCAGTAATGTGCCAAATGCCACCGTGATTATTTATTATCGTGATTTATTTGGAATTCACCCAATGGAAATTCCAAATACAAAATAAATTTTCTAATATATTTGGAATACATTATATTACATCAAATTTTACTTTACTTAACCTAATGCCTAAAAGTTTAAATACGCTTAAATATAAGACTAAATACACGTAACCAAATAGCCCCTATGTACTTAGTCATACAACTATTTTGTTTAACTGCAAGATTTTTAAATTTGAGTTTTAATATTTGGAAATTTTTATTTCGGGATATTATAATAAAAATTTAAATATAATAAAATTAAGAATTTTGGGATACATTTTGATATGATATAATATATGTTTTAACTTATTAAAATTATATTATAGAAATTTTAAAGCAAATTAATGAATTTGAAACTTAGTTTGAAGAATAAATCCTAAATATTTTTTTTCATTATATATTTAGTTGAAAGCCTCTTTAAAAGTGTGTTCCTTCGACTCTTCTTCGTAAATGAAAGAAGAGAATATCTTAAAGTTTTCCTAATTTTTGCCATTAGCACGAAATAAATTAAAATAATTGTCTCATAAAAAAGAGATAATTTTTAATTATATATAAATGGTTTTAGAGTACCCTTTCATAATAAATTTTAAAATTTTAAATTTTATTTTAAAATGAGCACAATATAAAATTTGTTTATTTATTTATGCATTGTACTCATCTTAAAATATATCTAAAAATTTTAAACCCATTTATCCTTACCTAATTTTTATTTCAATTGGTGTGCAATTCTAACTCATAACAAAAATATATAGTAAACGTTGACTGGATGATGGCAAATTTGAATGTATTATTACCTACATAAAAATTAAAATCAAACTCAATGTTTGATAATAAATTGTAAAAAATATATTATTATTCGTGCTAAAATCAGTGAAGAGTGAAAGTTTTAAATTTGAAATCCAACACACATATATTTAAAGAGTGAACAAGAAAACTCTAATTTTATGAAAACCTCAAAAGAGGAAAAATCACTCTCAAGAAAAGCTTCCACTATATATTTGTTTTGAGTACAAGTATTCGATAACGGATTATATAATTGTATAGAAGAGCTCACAATGAGAATCCCAAAATCGACAACAAAGATATACCACGCTCGTTGTCAGAATTGCAAGTGGTAGAAGATGATGGTGAACAAATGAAACCAATCGACGATGAAGGTCATCATGATGGAGACCGACGAGATTGACGACGGGCGAGATCCGTGGCCGACGGCGGTTGGTAACCAACGGGGTGGTCGGCAATCGTGAGTAGTGACACGATTATGCCTGGAGGATTTTCAAGCTTTAGAGCTCTCTCCTCTCTATTGCTTGGCCTCCCTTCATATGAGAAATAAGAAGCTATTTATAGATTGGAGGAGTGACATTTCTATAAATACATGCAAAACTCGTACCACTCCACTCCATCGGATGGCTCAAAATGATTCATTTGATCATTTGATGTATTTTGTGTATTTGAATGCTCAAATGAAGTCGAAATTATGAGATCTTGGGCTTGTTAGATCCGGCTCGTTAAGACGCTCGATTTGATTATAAACACTTCATTTTTAAGAGTCGATTGATAATAAGCATTTGATCTCAGTTAGTCTTGATTCAGAATTACATTGCTTTCGACATCAAGATTCGTTTAACTAGTTGAATTTTCGTGGTCATATCGCCTATTTTGGATGATATAATCTCAATCATCCAAAAAATATATATGTCGAATACTTAAAATAACAGATTCTTCAATGAAATTTACCATTAACCATACATTTTGAGATAACAGATCTTCATGTGAAGCACGCGATTATGATCACGAAGCCGCGATATGCATACCAGCGAAGATTTCGGGTTATGGACCCATCGGACACTTATGGGGCGCCTGAGGCACCGCTGGCACTTATGGCGACGGCAGATCGCTCATAGGGCTATGGCCTGGCAGCTGCCGCTTCAGCGGGCGCATGCCGGTCACGTTTGATGGTCGCGGCTGACCGAATCGCTGCAGCTAGTGCATACGGTCACGCCAGCTGCCCGGCAGTGTAGCTTACAGCGCTGGCGCCGTGCGAAAACACCCATTTTGGCAATTTCGGCGCTTTTGGCAATTTTTGATGATTTTCAATAATTTTTTTATTTTTTTACCCCTACAAGGAGTCTATAAAAAACCCCTAGGGTTAAAAGAGAAAACACACTTCTCATATGCTGGAGTGTCCCTCTTCTTCTTAAGAGGAGGTCGTTCAAAGCGTCATGCCCGGTACATACGCTGGTTCCGGTTTCCTGAAGAGGCCAACTGCCCTGGACCGAGTTTGAGGCGATCAAGGCCCACTACATACATCGCACGCTTTTCCTCGAAAGAGGCATCAAATATACTCACCTGGATCGACCGTTTGAGGCGATGCGCCAGGCCAAAGATGTCATAGTTTTTCCCTCGAAGAGGCGGCCAATCAGACTCGGGTCAACGGATTCGAGGTGATCAAGGCCCGCAGCATACATCAAGATTCCGGGTTTTCCTCAAAGAGGCGCACGCCTTGGACCGACCGGAGGAGATCAAGGCTCACTGCATCCGGTCTATAGTTTTCCTCGAAAGAGGCGCCAATCTGCATTTCATCGAACCGACGCGGTACATACATCATATCTACGCTTTCTCGAAGAGGCGCCAATTGTAATTTCTGTCGGACCGATCGGTTCGGTGGCGATCATCGGCGGCTAATAACCGAGATCTGGACCAGGCCCGACGATGGGTGGCCGGTCGACGAATGCCCGGCGATGATGGCGAGGATAACCGACGATGGTGGCAACCGACGATATGGCGCGATGATCGCGGGCGGTGACCGCTGGTTGGCGTGGTGACAGAACGCATGGTTGGCGGGCGACGGTATCGGCACAACTGGCGGTGACGGTGGCGATGTACGGTAGTCAACGGGGATGACCGACGATGATGGGCGCAGGAGATTGCCGACGATGGTCGGCCGTGGTCAAGATGGTGGTTGGCGTCGACGGCTGGTCACGGTGAATCGGCGAATAATCACGCAGTGGGCGGAGATGACGAGATTGCCGACGGCCGCGTGGTGACCGGCGATGGTGGTTGGCGGCGACGGGTGGCTGCAACGGCACAGTCGATGACGGCGACGGAACCGTCGGGGATGATTGTCGATCGGTGGTGGACCACTGAGATCGCCATGGTGATGTCGCCGGAAAGTCGGCGATGGTGGTTGGCGGCCGACGAGGGTGGTCGCGGCAACTGGCGATGGTGATGACCGGCGGTGGCGGCTGATGGCGATGGCCGCGACGGTTTACCGAGGTGCACGACAATCCGGTGATAACTGTATTTCTACTTCTTCAGGAAATTTCTTGAAACTTCAATGGATGGTTTAATGATAATCGAAGATGGCAGGAAGCATTAATTAGAACCGCTATTCGAAAGCAACTCAAAAGTCCGATAGATAATTTCAAAGTATCATTCTCCATGATGTTACCGATGTTAACTTGCATGTGAGGGGTAGAATCAATCCGCCGAGGATTTTTGACACATCCGGTGTTGTTTGTCAAAGTGTTAGATGTCATTAACACCGCATGTAAAGAGGTCGAATCAATCCGAGGATTTTGACCATCCGAGGTCATTTCGGTCGTGTTACCCATGATATTAACCTGTATGGAAGAGGTCGAATTGGATCCGTTGATGATTTTTGAACTATTCGAGGTTATTTGTTAGAGTGTTATTCGATGACGTTAACCTGTATGGAAGAGGTCGAATTGGACCCGCTAAGGATTTTTGACCTATCCGAGGTTATTTGTCAGAGTGACGTTAACCTGTATGGAAGAGGTCGAATTAAATCCGCTAAAGATTTTTGACCAATCTGAGGTTGTTTGTCAAAGTGTTACTCGATAACGTTAACCTGTATGGAAGAGATCGAATTGGATCCGCTGAGAATTTTTGACCTATCCGAGGTTGTTTGTCAGTGTCTTTGCTCGATGACGTTAACCTGTGTGGAGTAGATGAAGTTTTGATCTATCCGTGTCGAAGTCTTTGCTCGGCGACGCAACTGTATGGAAGAGATTGAATTGAATCGGATTTTGACCTATCCGGTTGTTTGTCAAAGTATTACTTGATGACGCGTTAACTGTAGTAGCGGTTTTTTGATCTATCCGAGGTTGTTTGTCAGGGTCTTTGCTCGATGATGTTAACTTGTATGGAAGAGATCGAATTGAATCCGCTGAGGATTTTTGATCTATCCGAGGTTGTTTATCAAAGTATTATTTGATGACATTAACCTGTGTGGAGTAGGTGCGAAGTTTTGATCTATCCGAGGTTATTTGTCAGAGTCTTTGCTCGATGATGTTAACCTGTATGGAAGAGATCGAATTGAATCCGCTGAGGATTTTTGACCTATCCGAGGTTATTTGTCAAAGTATTACTTGATGATGTTAACCTGTATGGAAGAGGTCGAATCAAAACATCCGTTTGTAGTTGTAGCCAAAGTTGCTCCTTACCCTTGGTCTTATTTTTCCATGAGTATAATTGAAAAATCATAATTTGTAAAGCTATATCTCTTCTCAATATTGAAATATCCTTCAACTTTGACTTGTTTCTTGGGATGGTAATCGATTAGATGCTTAACATATTAACATGGGCGATCTTCTAAGATTAAGAGTTGCCCTCAATTTTCGATAAAATCTAAAGAAACAAAGTTTGATGAATCTTTATTCTTCACTTGTGTTCCTTAAAAGCTTGAAATGTTCCACCTCGATGGTGGTTTTGATCTTGTTGGAAACTTGGTTACTATACAAGATGAAATAATGAGAATCAGTTTCCCACAGACGGCACCAAACTATTGTGTGCTAGAAAACCAGTTGCAGTAGAGTGAAAGTTTACGCCTTAGCCTTGTTGTGAAATCCAGCACACACACAGGTATTTAAAGAGTGAACAAAAAAAACTCCAAAATTTTTATGTCGAAAATCACGAAAAGAGGGAAAAAATCATGGGGCCTAGCCCAGTAAAAAGCTTCCACTATATATTTATTTTGGAGTACAAGTTTCTCGATAACGGGATTACATAATTGTTTATGAAAAGGGCTGACAATGGGAATCCCAAAATCAGACAACAACAGCCATATAGTCACGTTTCAGTCAAATAGCAAGCAAATGATGATGGTGAACAACGGGGAACGCACCACGATGAAGGTTGTCATGATGGAGATGAAGATTGACCACGAGAGGATCAGCGGCGTTGTTGGCCGGCGATGGTGGTTGGTAACAACGGAGTGGTCGACGACCGTCGAGTGGTGGCACGATTATGCCTAGAGGATTTTCAAGCTTTAGAGCTCTCTCCTCTCTCTTGCTTGGTCTCCTTCATATGAGGAATGAGGGGCTATTTATAGATTGGAGGAGTGGCATTTCTATAAATACATGCAAAACCTGTACCACTCCACTCCATTGGACGGCTTAAAATGATTCATTTGATCATTTGATATATTTTGTGTATTTGAATGCTCAAATGAAGTTGGAATTATGAGATATTGGGCTTGTTAGATCCAGCTCGTCAAGATGCTAGATTTGACTATAAACACTCCATGTTTAAGAGTCGATTGATAATAAGCGATTGATCTCGGTTAGTCTTGATTCAGAATCACATTATTTTCGACATCAAGATTCGTGCTTCGACTAGTGAAATTTTCAGGGTCATATCAATTATAATATAGAAGTTTAGAGAAGCCCTGATTCATTAGAGTTATTTTTGATAGATTATATCATACAATGTTTGATAATCCTCCTTTGAGGAGAGCAGGTTGTGGGTAAAAAGTCTAGTATAATCTGGAAGCTAACATAAAAAATCAAAATTGGTGTTGATATCATGCATTATCCTCATTAGCAATAACATATGTTAATATTATAAGCGATGATAAGTGACAATTGACAATTGTCAACCTTAAAGTTGAAAATGCATATCGATGTTATAAGTAATGGGCTTATAAACACGATCCCTTGCCCTGATAAACTTAGTATTCAAATTCTCAGAATCCCTTTATGCCTTCTTAAGAGTCTTAAGAATGCTAGCACATTCAGTGTGGATGTCCATAACATAGATAAGAACTCTTTTACTTCTAATACCACTACATGAGCTCTCCTATCTATAATAAGAAAATTAGCTAATGCTTATGATTAATGATTAAGATTACTAAAATCATATAACATTGCACACATCCTAGATAAAAATATATTTTATATAAGCCATTCAATGTTTCAATTCATCTACAAATAGAACCACAACCATAAATTTCTTTAGTGCTGTTGCTTAATAAGCCACATCACCCTATTCCCTCAAAGAAGCTGGAGGATGGTCATTTTTCCTAGAGAAATAACATCATCACTAATATAAGTTAAATATTATTGAGACAATTAAAACTGAAAATTCTTCCGTTATAGATGGACATAGATGGGAATGAGAAGCTCCATCAATTGAAGCTCTAACATGCTCTTATATAAACACATTAATAGGAATAGAGCCTACTCAAAGGGACTTCCCATCTCTTGATGCACAAAAAAAAAGCAAGAATGAAAAGGCTAGTGAAAAAAAAATAGAAATATGTCAATAATGAAATAAAGTTCTAATAAGACATTGTGAAAGTGAAGAACATGAAGCAATGCCTTACTTCTCATACTTCGAAGTGTTACAACAACAACAACAACAAGCCTTTATCCCACTAAGTGGGGTCAGCTGCATGAATCCTCCGTCTCCATTGTGTCATATTATGTGTCAAATTCTCATTTAATTCAAGTATACTAATGTCATTTTTTATACATCTTAGCCATGTCTTTTTAGGTCTACCTCTACCTTTCTTAACATAAGGCAAATCTAATGCATCTACTCTCCTAACCGGGTCATTGGACGGCCGACGCTTTATGTGGCCAAACCAATTAAGGCGACTCTACTCCAACTTTTTTTGAACATACTCATTTCACATTTTATCTCTAAAAGTAAAGCCACTCGTCCACGTGAGCATACTCATAGCTACAACACTTTGGTCTCATGCTTCTCTTATATTGGCCAACATTTTACACCATAAGTCATTATAGGTCTTACCACCATCTTATAAAATTGTCTCTTAAGTTTAAAATGCTTTTTTCTCACAATAGTCTAGATAAATTCCTCCACTTCAACCATCCAACTTGAATCCAACTAATAACATCTCCATCTATTTCGCCATCATTTTGATCAATAGAGCCTAAATATCTTAATCGCTCACTCTTTTTAATGACTTGCTCACCTAATGTCATAACACTACCACTATAGCTTCTACAACTAAAATTACACTCCATATATTCAGTTTTAGATCTACTTAAATGAAAACCTTTAAACTCTAAGGTTGACCTCCATAATTCAAGTTTCTCTTGGACTCCTTCTCTAGTCTTATCAATAAGAAGAATGTCATCAACAAAAAAGCATACACCAAGGTACATCTTCTTGTAAATGCCTAGTAAGAACATCCATACTTAAAGCAAAAAAGATAAGGGCTTAAAGCTGATCCTTAATGTAACCCAACTAAAATAGAAAAATATTTTGTCAATCATCCTTGTGTTTGAGCTCTAGTATACATATCCTTAATGACTTGAATATAACCAATATTAACTCCTTTCTTTTCTAGAACTCTCCAAAGAACATCTCTTGAAACTTTATTATAAGCTTTCTCTAAATCAATAAATACCATATGTAGATCCTCCTTGCTTTCTCTATATTTCTCCATCAAACATCTTAACAAATGTATATCATCCATAGTAGATCTACCTAGCATGAAACCAAACTAATTGTGAGTAACTTTTGTATCACATCGTAACCTATGCTCAATTATTCTCTCCGATAATTTTAATGTATGACACATTAACTTAATTCCTTTATAATTTGCACACTCTTGTGCATCACCTTTATTCTTAAATATAGGAACCAACAAACTCTTTCTCCACTAATCCAACATCTTTTTAGTCTTTAAATAATATTAAAATGATTTGTAAGCCAAGAAATTCCTTGATCTTCTAAATATTTTCACACTTTTATTAGAATATCATCAGGTCCTACTATTTTTTCACATTTCATTTTTTTTAAAGCTTATGTAACTTCAGATTTACTAATACGATGATAAAAATAAAATTTCCTATTTTTGTTTATGGTATTAAGGTTGCTAAAATCAATCATACTTTGAGATCCTTTTTAATATCAAATGATTATGTTGAATTAGTTAATTAATCAATTTGATTTTTAGTTTATTTAATGATTAATTTATTTTAGTTTATTTATATTCATTAAGGAGTTTCATATGATTAAGACTGTGTGCTTAGTGTAGGTTTAGTTATACTAGTTTGACTTATGTTAAAGTTTTCTAGATTTATTTAATTTTAAGTTTGATTTAAAATTCAATCATTTAATTGAGTTTTATTAAATTAAATAGGTTTAATCATATTTAATTTAATTTCTTAGGAGGATGATATTTTTCTGATTTGAGATTTGGTTAATGATTGCTTAAGTGTTATTTGATTTCTGATTTTGATTTTGATATTTAAATTATTTTTAAATTATATTTTAATTAAGTCATTAATTGATTAAACTTTAATCTTAAGTGTTTTTAGGGGTTCATTAGGATTCAGAAAATTATATTATTTCCTTAAGAGTCATAGATGTCAATCAAAGTGATTTAAGCCATTTTAAAGATTTTTTGTAAATTTATGAATTTCTATTCGATTTATATTTTTATTAAAATGGACAATCTAAACTTCAAAATTTAATTTCCCTTAATTGAAAAGTCTTTTTCACTTAATATTTTTATGGTAGGTTTGCTTTAACTTAATTTCAATCTCTAAAAATTTCAACTCAATCCGACTTATATTTTTAGAGTAATTAATGAAACATTATTTTTACTAAAACCTAAATTAAGCTTAAACCATTTAGTAAAATTTAGTGATTTTGGGTTTATTGGGTTCCTCTCGAAAAGACAAATCCAACAAGCCCTTGTTTGCAATTTTTGGTTATGTATTTTATTTTTTATAAATTTTTGAAGTTTCAAATGATTTAAAGTAATTTTTTAAATCAGAAAATCAGATTTTTGTAATTAGCACAATTGCATGCGGTAACAGCGTGCATTAACATCGATCGCGTCAGCGCCACCCACAACCCTGATTGGGTGCAGCTGATCAGGCGAAGAGCAGAGGTCAACAGCTAGATGGCCGGTGGTTCCTCGACCGTCGATAGTAGATCGGATCATCATCAGCGATCAGGCCAAGATCGCGCGTCCGGATCGCATGATTTGAGCCATCCGATCCTGAGCAGGATCGGGCGCCACTTTCGCGGTGGTGAACGAGAAATCGGTTTTTTTGAGAAAAAAAAATGGTTTAAAGTGAAAACTTGTTCAAATGGACTCATTTTCACGTCGATTCATACCGAAAAAAATCTATTTTTTAATTGGGATGATTTAAAGTAAAAAATGCAGGATTATCTAGGGTGGATTTCTAAAAATCACGCAGAAACTGTCACAAAATGAAGGATCCTTACATAGTTTTTGAAGGTTACCTCACTAGGGATGATTTTCGGTAATGACTCGAGCGAACTCTTAGGTATGTGAGGAAGCTTTGGAATGATTTTAACCTTTGCCTCCCTTTGGAATGTCATTTTCTCAAATATTCACCATTGTCTTTCTAGAAAAGCTTTTATTGTATTTTTGAGCTCAAAAATAGCTCAAAGAGGTGAGGGATGGGTTCCTTTTTTGCTTTAGGGAGCTCTTGGGGGATGAATAGTTGTAGGAGGAAGAGTAATGAAGCCTCATTTTCCCCTCCTTTTAAAATGGCTGAAAATCCACCCTTTTTAAAATTTTTTGACTCCACAGTATTATCATCTTGCTTGGGGTGGTTGGGATGGATGATGGATTGATTGAGGACTTTGGATTTTTGTTCCAAAATTCTCTCTTGCTGCCACATGATCAGCTCTATTAAATGCAAATGTTGGGGAGGAGTTAAGTGCATGTGATGGAGAAGAATTAAATGAGGTTAGGTAGAATCCTATGTGGGAGAGGATCCGTGAGAGATTTAATTGAGTTGGGTTGATTTTGGGCTGATCCCAAATGGGTTTGGGTTGGGTTTGATCAACCCCCAATGGGTCATAGCTTGGTTTCAAGGGATTTGGCACAATTTGAGTCATATGGGTCATATTGGGTCATATCAGGTTAGGTTGGCCAATTGGTCAAATTGGGTAAAACTAAGGATTAGGTTAGGTTCAAATGATAATTTGAAGAGTTTTGGCATGATTAAATTGATTTAATTTGGCTTAGAATTGATTTTGTCTTATTTAGAATCAAATGGGTCAAATGGGTCAAGTTGACCAATTTGACTGAAATTGGCCAAATCAGTTTGGGTTATGGGTTGATTCATGTTCAATTGGCTAATTGAAGATGAATTTTTTCTTTAGTTTGAATCAATTTTGGATTTAATTTGGATTTAGGCCAAATTGACCCTTTAGGCCTATTTGGGCTTAATGGCTCATCAAATTGATTGGGTTTAATTATGACTTTGTTCAAGTTCAATAATTAATTTGGAATGAACTTGAGCCATTGGTTGCAATCAATTTGGGTTAGATCATGATTTGACCTAATTTGATCATTTAGGCAAATTTGGGTTAACTTAGATCAAATAGCCAATTGGGCTTGGTTTGGCTCAATTGGTGGTCAAGTCATATTTAAATATTGATTTTGGGTTTATTCAAATCATTGGTTTCAATTAATTTGATAAAGGATGAGTTTTGGCTAGTTTTGGTTCATTTTAGGAGACTTGGTCAAATGACTAAGTTGGTTTGATGATTTACATTGATCATTTTAGGGTGATCAACAATCATGGTGGAAGGTTTTGGTGAGCTTGGTTTAATCCAACTTGGGTTGGATTGGAAGTTGGCTCAAATGGGTCCTTTAGGTCACTTTAGGTCAAGTGGACCTAAGTAAGTCAATTGGTTTGGTTTTGGTTTGATTCGAGTTTAGTTGAATTTATATATGTGCCTTAGATTGAAATATAAATTCAACGACAATCAATTGTCCAATAGGTTATGGCTCCATTGAAAGTTTTAAGTCAAAAGGGCAAGTTAGCTTGACTTGGGTTAACTTAATTTGGTTTGATGATTATAGGTTTTATTTATATTTGGATAAATGATCGAATGAATAATTGATTCGAAGAAAATCCATTGGTTTTGACTTGATTTGGATATAATTTGGCTAAGTCCAAAGAATTGCTTAAAGGGCTTAGATTGAGTTTGGATTTGATTTTTGATGTAGTTTTGGTCATTTAAATTTGGATTTCATTTATATTTGTGAATATAAATAAAATAATAATTAATTTATAAAGAAATCAATTGAGTTTGATTTGATCTAAAGGGTGTTTTGGCTAAGCTTATGAATGTAGTTCATATGGCTTATGAAGGGTCTTATGATTTAAATTTGATTGTAGGTTTCAATCATTTGGAGTCAAATTTGAAATTAGATTTGGAATTTGAATTTGAATTTTAGATTTGATTTGAGAATTGAATATGGATTTGATTTGAGAAAGTATATCTAGATTTGGTTTAAGCTATAGGATAGATAATTTCCTTAAGTCCTAAGGCATAGCTTAATTTTATGATTAACACTTCTAAGTCTCTAAGCTTAGGTTAAGTGTTCACCTAATCACTAAAAGTTTCTTATGACTAAGGAGTTCTTAGTGTCTAGAAGAGTCCTAACTCTAAGAAGATGAGGTTAAAAGCTCACTCCAACAGTGAAGTTAACACCTCCAAACTTACTTGAGGAGCATAAACACTTAAAATTTTGATAATCTTAGTATCAATAATAATCTTTAAAGTTATAATTCTATCTATACATCTATTAATATTTATAACATTATCCTTCAAACTTTTATCTATAATCATACCTACGTCATTTCTTATTCGACTTCTACCTGAATACTAAAGTTTAAAACCAAAATTATCAATCTCCTTGGCTTTCTCCCTAACCCATTTAGTTTCTTTAACACATAAAATATTTATCTTCCTATGAACTATAATATCTTCCATTAGTTTACGTGAGTACTTATATTCCAAGTTCTTAACCCAACTATTCTTTTGGACTAACTTGTTTGCCCACATCCTTCCATAATGTGGGAACCCTTGCTTATTTAACACTACACCCGGGCATCAATGCAGTGGCTTGCACTTTTCTTGTATTCAGTCATATTTCGCATCCAGGGACGCTAACATTAACATAATATTTTAAAGGATTAATGTCATGATTATTTCGACAAGTTTTACGCTGGCTATCGACTTCCTATCACAACCCTCCACTTTTTACATTCGGACTTGAGACCGACAATGGTAATATTTTACTTTGAAGTGTTATTCTATAAAAATTAAACATAAGATTGCTTATAGAAGCAAGTTTCAAATACACAATCTTAGTGATGTTATCTAATGAAAAAAAAAAAAGAAAAAAAAAGAGCATCTATCTAACCAAACTACATGTTCCCGTAACATTAAAGCAACAAGAAGAAAAACATGTGTCCTCATTAAGCAAATTTGATAACAATTCAGAACCTTTGAGATCATTAGTATTCTCTTTATACTGAGATCCTTAGTATCCCCTTTACTAACCTTGAGAGGCAAAAGTGATTCACAACGTTGTTTTGAAGACATCCCTTTAAAAATGATGGTCTTTTCATGCCTAAAGCATAATCAACTAGATCAAATACTAATAAGGTTGTCAATCAAGTTAAGAAAAGTTCCCCACAAAAGCAACAAAAATTTATCACCCCCATCTAAGTTTAGGAGGTTCATGCCTACAATACAACTTGGGAGTCAACCTATAAACGATTAATGAACATGCTCAGTGTTATCTTTTACCATATGTGACATATATATATATATATATATATATATATATATATATATATATATATATATATATATATATATATATATATATATATATATATATATATATATATATATATATATATATATATATCTTGATTACAAAATGTAAAATGAAATAAGATTACTCCTTGAGTCTACTATGAATGATTGCAACACAATTAAAATAACTTCTCCTCAATAAGAATGAACTTCTTGTAAAGCCATCTTATGATTAGAAGCTACAATATGGAGACTCAGTCCTTAATAGGTTTATCTAATACAAAGCACTACTATCTAATCTCGGCTACCATTTAACTAATTTGAGATCAATCAAAGTCAATCAAGATGCAAGTGAAATTGATAAAAAAAAAAAGTAAAATATCCTATAATAATGGGCAAAATGAATATGCCACACAATAATCCTTGACATATTCATTGGGGGTGGGGGTAGGAGATCATTTGTTGAATCCCCAAAAAATTCTTATAATATAAATAACATAAATTAGCATTAAGTCCAACTCAAGTTGTTATCTTGAAAGCTGATCCATGCTACCTCTTTTTGAAGAGAGAGTAATTTTGGAAGGTCCTAAAATGTGCAGTTAGTTAATTCCTTATAATCATCAACCAAGAATATACAAACTTTATTTAGTAAAACCCTCATTAACTCAATTTTTTTAAGCAAACATCAACTCAATGTTCATTTGGATAAACATAAGATAATTCCAAATTTACATGATCAAATATTAAATAACTCAAATGCTTCTTTGAAAAATACACTTATATAGTAGTTCCTTCTTCCTTCATACAAGTAATCATTCATTTATACAACATAAAACTTGTTCTGGCTAAGTTTAACATTAACAAATGAAATCTTACGACTAATTAATAAGTTCACATCTTTTTCATTGATCTTATATAACACAAATTAAGCAAGGATTTGCTTGATATTGCCTTAACAATGATTGAAAAGAAGAAGAATGGTGTTCATAATTATTGTTACAAACACTATCATGAGCATCATTTGTCACAAGATTATAGGTCATCAGGTGAATGGAGAGATGTCAAGTGCCATTGGTTTAGATTTTAATGGTTTTTGGAGAAGAATAAGAAAGAAGAGTGGAGCATTGTTAATCATCGGACTACAAATTTCAAGATACTAGTAATTGATTTAGGATTTGGGTTTTCATTTTAAGAAAGTAAATGGAAAAAAAGGGTTGCTAGCACAATTTGATTTATGTTAGGTCTTATTGACTCCATTTTGATCATAAAATAATTAAAAAAACTCTAAAATACAATTTGGTAAATGTGGCCACTAACAAATTGATAAATAATATACTTTTAACCAACTGCAATCATTGTTTGCAAAGATGACTGCAAATAAATAATATTATGATAATGTGTATAATCTCTTTACAATCAGAACATTCATCTTGTGTGGCTTATGTTTATACCTAGGTGTCATTGTGTTTGTAGTGTTTAGGCAAATTGAAAGGCTTTGTAAGAACTCTATGTGTGATGTTCATACCATGAATCACCCTAATTTAATGATGTTTTATATTTTAATGTGTATTCTCAAAAATTTATGGTCACCACAATCCATCTTTTATAGGTTATCTATCATAAATTATTTTTCTCAAGTTGAAAATTAGTTTCTTGTCATTCTTAGGGGCTGTTTGGAATCAATTTTATTTTGTATTTTGTATTTTTATTTTTATGCTTTTTTAAAAAATATATTTGTTTGATGTATTTTGTAATGTTTAAATTTTTGTTTTCAAAAATAAATAATTTTTATTTTGAAAAATATTCAAAATAATTTTTAGATATTTTTAGTGTTTTTAAAATAAAATTACTACCAAACATATATTACTTTGAAACAAAATATAAAATAAAAAACATAAAGCAAAAAATAAAAAATAAAAGTGACCCCAAACAACCCTTTGTTTGGTATCATTTTATTTTTTTGTTTTATGTTCTTATTTTAATTTATTTATATTTTATTTCAAAGTAAAATATTTTTGGTAGTTAACATAATTTTTAAAAACACTCAAAATATGTAAAACTTATTTGAGTGTTTTTAAAATAATATTATTTATTTTTAAAAATAAAAAATAAAAACACATAAAAATATATCAAACAAACATATTTTTAAAAAATAACATAAAAACTAAAACAAAAAATGCAAAACAAAATTGATCCCAAACAACCCCTTAGTGAATTATTCTTGTTTTAAGTAGATTGATTAAAGAGATAATGATTGCAAATTTCAAAACCTTAATATTTATTTCATAACATTAATCTTAACACATTGTATATTTTGATACAAATTTGAGGGCACAGTGACGACTCAAAATTACAATCACATATTGTCCAATATGATTTGTGAGCATGATAACCTCTATTCATTACAATCCAATCAATTTCAACATTAACATGCTGAGATGTGAGCATGATAACCTCTATTCATTACAAACAAACACTAAATATTTATCCAAATATTTCAAAACTTTCTTTAGCTAGTCTTTTGTTTTAGAGTTAAAACTTAAATTATGAATATTATAAAAAAAATTATTCTCATATTACACCTCCCTAAAGATAATTTGCTCGATTTCTAGAAATTAACCTAAACAGCATTCTTTGTTAATCCACTAATCCCCGCTAGATTCATATATTTCAGTCGATTTCATTATATATATATATAGAGAGAGAGAGAGAGAGAGAGAGAGAGACACCACATTCAACTTTGGTGAATGACAGCCTGAGATAGTCCTTTCAGAACAAATTAAAGATCCAAAGATTGATGTGAATTATTAATTAGTATCATTGACTCATTAAATACTTCTACTCTTTAAAGTTTTCAGAATACAGTCCATAGATTAATTTGAGTTTAATAACTTTAACTTAGTTTAAATTACTTTTTTCTTAACTCATTGTACTGAATATATTTCATAATTGATCATTTCTTTCTTTTATCTATAATCAATCTGATGTCTCTCAGTACTTTACTTTAATTATTTGTGATAAGTTTTTTTATTCAGAAACAAAGAAATACTGTTCAGAAATTAATGAAGCACTGCTTCTTGCAACTATGGACGGTTGGAAAGGAAACTGATGGAAGTTCACTTTGTCAACTTTCATACAGAAGCAACCTTGAATTTAATATACATATACATATATGTATATAATCAAATTCACGTAGCTGCTGGGTTGCAGAGTTATTATGAGCAATGCCCCCACACGGACTGTTGCCTCTTCTAGAATGATGGAACGAAGGATAACAACCACTATCTCTGGTTGGTCATCTTAACTTCACCTCGCTCGATTCTCTCGAGCGCTGCCATAACATCAAGTGACATATGAGTGGGTGATGAATGTCTTATGAGCGGATTAGTCATAAGACAATGAAAAGAGAGGAGTTTGATAGAAAAAAAAAAAAAAGGATAACCGTTTGGGTGGCTTTATTATCAATATTATCAAAACAAATATTTTTTTAATATATGTGATTAAAATAGTATTTATCTACTGATCTTAAAATTTATTTCTTAGTTTATCTTTTTATAATATTCATAGTAGAAAAAAATTCCCTCAACATAATAATCAGCTAGTTTTTATCTATTTCTATCAGTAAAATTAAAAATATAAGCTCTAATTAAAAAGTCAGATAGTCTAACCTGCATAGTGCTTAGGATCCTTCTGTGAAGAAGAAAACTCCTCTGTATCATCATACGAACTCCCCAATGGAGGGGATTCTCTCGTTAGATCACCTCCATCAACAAACAAATGAAAGATGCAGAAATATTAAATTAGATTGAATTGATATTTATTTTATATATTATATATAATACTAAAATTAGTATTCAAATTTGTATGTTATTAATTAACATAAAATTATATAAATAGATTTTTATTTATTAAAAGAATAGAATTTTTATATTTACTATACTGATAATTTATATCTATAACATTTAAGATTATTTTAAGAGGCATTTACTTATATATAACTTAAATATTCATAAATAATAAAATTTAAATATATAAATAGAATAGTTTTATATGTTTTGTATGTAAATCATCTTAAATTTTAAATTCCTATTCTTGAGGCTTAGAGGTTAAGATGTAGCTAGGACCTATCTTTAGACTCCAAAAGTTGAGAAGACATAGCTACACAAAGGCCAAAAGACTTACAATAATTCATATTGCTAAATCAAAATATCTACATTCAAGTCAATTCTCACTAGAAGATGTCAACTCCTTTATATCATCTTGAAAAACTTGTCGATTTGTTGACTTGGAGAAGTAAATGAGGAGGGAAACGTTTTAATTGAAGGAGAACTCCAAATTTTCCAACTTTTAGAGAAATTGGGAAGGAGGGCCAAATTTTGATTGAAGGAGACTATTGAGGTCACTAACTTGGAGAAGCAAGTGAGAAGGGTTGAGTTTTTGAAGTAATCGATGAAGCTCACTTTTTTATAAAGTTGAGACCTTGAGAAGGTTGACCTTCTCAAGAGAAGGCACAAAAATTGTTGGATTGTTAAGGAGACTAACAAGGAGAAGTCAAAAAAAGGGGAGTTGGGGAGGCCAAGCTCTAGAGGGAGTTGGCCTATTGATGTTGCTAATTTTGAGAAGTCATTGAGAGGGCCAACTTGGAGAAATCAATGTCAGAGTGAAAATGTAGTCTTTTAGAGGGTTGACCAAACTAAGAGACACTAACCTCTATTATAGTTTTCAATTGAAACTTAAAATGTTAATTAATGTTCGAAAAGAAGGATTTTGTTAACAATTAGACTAAAGTTTATCAAGAGATATTCTTAAGCAACTAGAGCAAATCTAGGCAGCTTCTCTTATTGTTTCTAATTTAAACAATTGTTACCACATGTGTACATCAAATTAGGTGCGAAATTAAGAATTAAAATGACCAAAAATAAGAGTAAAATTTTATCATTTATTATATCTATCATAAATCTTAAATGTTTATAAATAATAGCTTAGAATATATATTTTAGAGCTTTCAAGGAAGTAAGAAAGAAAGAAACTATAGGAAATAGTAGTTATGAGAAAAAAAGACTTCCCATTTGGTACATTTTTTCTCTTTTAATAATAAGATCCACAATTTAATCTATATTATATTTGGTGCTAAAGATAAGCCATAAATGCAACACGTGAAATTTGATCCCTACATAGATTTAGCTTTTCACGTTTCTTACATGCATAGTAATGGACAGTCAAATTTTAAGTATTTTTGTATTTTAAGGTTTTTTTTTTTTGCAATTAAAGTAAAATACATTTTTTTTATTTTGCACCAATAGTTGAAAATTAAATTAAAGAAATCTTATTAGTTTTAAAAAAAAAATTAATCTTGTTATTGCATTTCAATTGAGGATCATTGATAAAATTAGATAAAAATAATAATTTGTATGTGTTTATACAAAATGCAATTAAACAACACATGATCAAAATATATTATATTTCTTTTTTATATTCTCAAATATAAGCATTTTTAATATATTCAACTAAATAAATCTAGAGTCAAATTCTACTTTTAAAAATACATATAAGTAAGAGACAAACATTCACATCTATTTTGAGCTCATTTTATAGATGAGTCAAACATTAACATCCCTCCGTTCAATCATATTAAACTTATTTCAACTAAAAATAAAAGTTATATATATAGAAATTATTTTTACTTTTTATAAATAATTTAATTATTTATTAAATAAAATTTATTAAGTTATAACATATAAGCAACCCAAGTTAAATATAAGTTAAAATTTATTAAGTTCTCTTAATTTGAGTGAATTCAAATCTAAACAAATCAAATAAGTTCATTACAATCAATACAAACTGTACGAATATCAAATCACATAACAATCTAAAACACGAGCATAATTCGAACAAATAAATTTTCAAACACTAAGTTCATCACAATCAATACAAACTGTACACGAATATCAAATCACATAACAATCTCAAACACGAGCATAATTCGAACAAATAAATTTTTAAACACGAAGTTCATTATCAATACAAATTGTGCGAATATCAAATCACATAACAATCTCAAACACGAGTATAATTCGAACAAATAATTTTGTAAATACGAACAAACAGTCAACTCACTCAAACTCGGCTCTTTACTCCTATAAAAGTCATAGTTTCAGACATGCTAGAAAAGGAAGTATCAATGAGGTTTGGGAAGAGTTAGTTATGTGAGATATGAGGAACCATGAAATCAATAGTTAACACTCAGTAAAAAAATATTGAGTAGGCTTCTGCGGCCACATGACTCCACGTTGAGACCTCCCAACACATTTATTGCCCCCAAACTAATAACAACCTAATAATCATAAATTCCCATCTCCTCTTTCAGATAATAATAATAATATTATTATTATTATAATACATGCTCTCCGCTTCCCTATATATACTCCCACCGCCACCTCCCACTTTGGTCTATCTTTGAGCATTGTCTTCTATGGCTTCCGCTCAGAAGCAGCTTCTCATCTCTGTCTTCCTTGCAGCACTCGCCTTCCCCGGTCCGGTTCGACCGGCGCCTCAGGTTCCCGGCTTCTTCGTCTTCGGCGACTCGCTCGTCGACAATGGAAACAACAACGGTATTGCTTCTCTGGCGAGGGCGAACTACTTGCCTTACGGGATCGATTTCTCGGCCGGACCGACCGGCCGGTTCAGCAATGGGCTCACCACCGTAGATGTTGTCTGTAAGGCTTTTGGATTTTATTTTCTTAATTTTGAAAGATTTTTTTTTATGAGAGTATTTTGATATAATCTTATAAGGAAGAAATGATCTTTTCTGCTCTGAAAATTTATATATTTACAAATCGTGGAAGCTTGTTGCAATTTTTAAATTTTTTTTAAAATAGATGCAATTAACGCTAGCTAGAAGGAACAAGGTTCTGAAAAACTTATATATTATGTGATTATTCTTTCTGAAATGGCACAAATACATATTTCTTATAAGTATATTGTAATTATACTGCAAAAGCACATATATTTTATAATTTTTTTTTACAATTTTCAAATTTTCGAATGCATAAAAAAATACAGTCAAACCAACTATGATGCAATTATTGAAAAACACGGGATAGGTGGTGAAATGAAAATAAAAAATTTATCTTATAATGTAAAATTAAACGGCTAAACTATATATATATATTGAAATATAAAGCACACATCATTATTAATTATTTATTTATTTATTTATCACAAGTGCTCAAATTAAGAAACAATAAATAGTATAATTTTATAAATGTGTTGGCCTTTTTCTGAAATTTAACAACTAAATCTGTTAACTGTTTTTTCGTGAACCGGCTATTTCTGCAACTTGTACTTGGTTCTTGTTCTCGTGCAGTTATTCAGATCCACCGACAGTGTACTGTTTTGCTGATTTATTTTAATATTTAGTGCATATATATAAATATATAAATATATAAATATATATATAATGCACTAAATATTAAAAATTTAAGTAAAATTAAGCTTATGACTTCATACAAATTTAAATTTTAGAACAAAAATTTGAATTAATTTATTAATATATAATAAAATTTAATAGTTTAGTCAAATAAAATTTTCAAATTTAATTTTCTCAATATAGAATTTATTATATGCTACTTTATGAAATTCTACTTATTGCCTATCTTTCTCTTACAACACAATATATTATTTACATTTACAGTAAAATTAATTGAACTCTCTAAATGGGTCACCCAACCTCTCTCTCTCTCTCTCTCTCTCTCTCTCTCTCTCTCATCCTACAGTCCACCACTCCAAATATTTTCAAATCAACATTAATTATAAAGATCTTGAAAACAATTATTTTATTTTCATATTCAGAAATAATAAGATTAAAATTTGATAAATTTAAAAAATAAATTTTTGAATAATTCAGATAGGTATTAATTGCTTGTATTTATATATTTTCGTAATTGTGCAGCTCAACTCCTAGGCTTCGACGACTACATCCCGGCTTACGCGAACACGAGGGGGCAGGCGTTGCTCGGCGGCGTGAATTTTGCCTCGGCGGCGGCCGGGATAAGGGATGAAACCGGTCAACAATTGGTATGTTATTAATACAATTTTATTTTATTTTAATTGATTTGAGGGAAAAAAAAACTTCTTTTTTTTCAAAAATGATTTGATTTGGAGCTAATCTTGATATAAAGTTTATTAGTAGTGGTTATGAATTTATTCAAAATTATAAAAAAAATAATATTTACAAGAAAAATATTGGAAAATGTTATGTTGCATTTACAAAATGTTTTGCTTTTTAAACATTTTATATGGTTAACATGAAAGAAATATTAATGTTGAAATAATAGGTAAGTCATGATTAATTGTCACATCTCAAACGATAACATAAGACCCATCGAAAAGAGATGTACCAGAGAGAGTCAAATTATGTGACTGAATTTCTCTTAAATAACTATTCTGAAAACTTTACATACTACAAAATAGTATAAAAGATCAACACAATCGTCTAAATTCAGCCAACAAAAATACAAAAATACAAAAATATCTAAGTAATAAATCTACCACATTAGCCATCATACATAGATTTAGGCTTTTTATGCTTAATATATATGTGATTTAATTTTAGCTCGCTCACGATCAATGATATATCAAAGATAACAATTTGATAAGATCAGTAGTTCATATGATTTATGATTCTCCCATGAGTCCTAGCTTCTCTTCCAACTTGGTGAGCAATGTTAATGAATGTACTCTTTTGACACTTTTATGTGGTTAAATAGAGTGTTAATGCCTTATATTTATGAGCTTTCAGTTGTGAGAGAGGATGACTAATATGGCATGCTCTCATATAAGAGACAAATTGACAAGGTGCATTAAGGCTTTAAATTTTGCCTCTTATTAGATATATAAATATTAAGTGATTGACCCTAACTCCATTTTTTTAATGATATAAATTTATCTCAATTGTTTTACAAAGGAGCACACCACCACATATAGGATATCAAGGAGGGTCATGAGTGTAAATAAAATAAATGTTCTTAAAACTCATTTTTATAATCACTTTCAAGAATTCAAAGTGATTCATCCATTGGATGAATTTGATTCCATCATAATCATCAATATTATTATTTAATCCAAAATATCATGTTAGCTCATTTGATCAAATTGACCTTAAGGTAAAAAAAGTGAGGGGGATTTATGTACATATCTCACAATTTATATATATTTATATATCTAATACCTAAATATTAATTTATATATATATATCAAAAATATTATCATCATTCACTTTTTAAAGTGAAATGAAGCTTTTTAAGTACAGTAAAGTGTTAGATAAGTAAATATCTAACTTTAGTTGTTAGATATATATAAATATATAAGAATTCTGCCATATGTATGTAAATCTTTCAAAAAAATAATTAATATATATATATATATATATATGTGTATATATATATATATATATATATATATATATATATATATATATATATATATTAAAATGAGCAACTATGGATGAATATGAATCGAACGCATGTTCTTAAAAGCATGATTCATACAATCAATTCTAATTCATTTGCTAACTTAAGCAAAACATGATTTAAAATGCAACTAATAATTAGTTCACTAATTACAATAAAAGATAATTACGTAGCCATTGTTGCTCTCCTCATATATACATATGTAGGGTGCTCGAATAAGCTTCAACCGGCAACTGCAGAACTACATACAGGCGGTTCAGCAGATAGTTGAAATCTTAGGCGACGAAGACACCGCCAATTATCTCAGCAAATGCATCTTCCAGGTGGGGATGGGCAGCAACGACTACCTCAATAACTACTTCATGCCGGCCATTTACTCCACCAGCCGCCAGTACACGCCGGAGCAGTACGCCGACGCCTTGGTCCAGCAGTACTCCCAGCAAATAAGGGTGAGGTTTCTTTTTCTTTTATGAAAGTTAGATTAGCAGCTTTAATTAATTATATTGGTTAATGATTTTTAATTATCTTGGATGAGTTTGATATGGTTGATATCATGACAATAAATATCATTATTTCATTGATATTAAAATCTTCGACAGACGCTATACAATTACGGAGCGAGAAAGGTGGTGATCATCGGAGTCGGCCAAATCGGCTGCAGCCCGAGCATGCTCGCTCAGTTAAGCTCCGACGGCGTCACATGCATCGACCGAATCGACAGTGCCATCCAACTATTCAACCGAAGGGTCATCCAACTGGTGAATCAGTTCAACAGCTTCGACGGCGCTCACTTCACCTTCATTGATGCCTTCAGTATTTTTCAAGATATCATCACGAACCCAGCCGCTAATGGTAAATCAAACCGTCGTCTTCTAACACTTATAAGAGAAATATTAGCTATTAATACTTGTAAGAAAATACCATTTGTATTTTTGCATTTTCAGGCTTGAGGGTTACTAACAGAGGGTGCTGTGGAGTAGGGAGGAATAACGGTCAAATAACTTGTCTTCCTTATCAGACTCCGTGCCTAACAGAAGAGAATATTTGTTCTGGGATGCCTTCCATCCCACCGAGGCAGGAAACATACTGATAGGAAGGAGAACATACAGTGCTCAGTCTTCTTCAGATGCTTATCCAATGGATATTAGCCAGCTCGCTCAGATTTAACGAAAATTAATAAATGTTCTTATAGATATTTTGATAATAATAATTACATGTATAATTTTATTTTATTTTTTCCTGTTTGAAAATTATTGTGAGGATTGGTGTATTTTGCCTTGAATTAGGGTCTTAATTAAGTTTAAGAGTGTTAAAGTTTGAGAAATTTTAAATCTTCTGATAAGAAGTTTGTCAGATGTAATCGATCAGCTTTCTTTTTACTTCAGTTTCTTGTTTTGATAGTTTGATTTTATATCTGCTTTATTTGATTTTAATTTATTATTAGCTAACTTAGTATTATATAATGATTCTTTGTTCTATTGATATTTATATGGCGTCTTCTTCTATAATATCTTAGTTTAATTTATAAATTTTTATTATTTGTTGACATCTATGTGTATAAATCAAAACCAAGAGTCAATTCGACAGAGCTTGAAGGTAATGAATGCAATTAACTCAGATGCACGGCGTCGCGAAAATGATCGAAACGACCTCTAATCAACGAACGGACTTCACCATCGCATTCAGAACGTCAAAATTGATTAAATTATAAATATTTGCGTCAATGATCATCATTAAGTGTTCGAGATATCAAATTTTCGACGCGTATATCAAAGTTAGAAAGTTACGATGATGATCAAATGACCTATGTTCGTGAAATTGATCACTTCGTTAGCTGTGAAACGTCGAAATCTATCAAATAAGATTATCCACGCTCAATTCGGACGTGTCCGTGTAAATATCGACTGATTTAAAGTAATAATGCAAATCGGTGAAAAGTCGTCAAATCAACTCAAATGATCTCGGCGAATGAATTTCGCCATCCGTTGAAGCATTGCTTAGATATAAATATTAGCGACTTGATGATCGATTGATCGGCCCGAGTCGTCGAGCGATATGCTCTCGAGGTCCGCGAGGCGTAAGTCAAATGACATTTGTTCATGAAATTGATCGTGTCATTGGCTTCGAAATGCTAAATCTATCAAGAAATATTGTTCGCACTCAATTCAGATGATTTTGCATGAAAATCGAGCGATCGAAAGTTGCGATCGCGTTTTAATTTGATATTTCAATTTGGCGGCATTTCGACCAAATGGCCGCCGTCGACGGTTATGTCATTCGTTTAAAATGTATATTAAATCATATATATATATTTGTATGCGATCTGAAATACATTTAAAATATTTAATAAATTCAAAATTTATTAAAATCCCTAAATTAACCTCACTCAGCAACCATTCCCGCTATTTTTATTTTTTCAGTTTTCTAAAAAAAAAGAAATTAAAAAAAAAAACTGAAAATAAAACTACTGCCTCCTATTTTGAGCAAAAACTTCTCCCCTCATTCTTTCCCACTCTCTCCTCAATTTTAATTCCCGTTTTCTCTCTCCCGCACTCTCCAGATTATCCTCCTGTTGGTTTTCCCGTCATGATCGGATTTCGGCAACAAGATCCAGCGCCGTTACGCCTTTGCTCGACCCGCTTCCGCAGTTCCATACCGCGGGCCCACATTCCGCCTCCGCCAGAGCCGCTGACCCGCAGAACTCGACCCAGGCGTCTTCGCTCAGCGCACCCCGTTCCGCAAAAACCTGCGCGCGCCTGTCCGCGCCAGGTTCCTCTCCCTTGACCCTGAACCAGCTCTGCGCTACCAAAAAGACCATTTCCTTCTTCTTAGCCCGCAGCAGCTGCGCAGCCAAAACCAGCCAGCCTGCTCCTACAGCGACCGCTGTTCCGGCCGTTCATAACCCCCATCAAATTTTCATTTTATTCGCTACAAATCGGAGAAAAATATCGTCAATGGTAATTTTCGATTTCTTTCACACCGGCGCTATCGTTTCTGCCATAAATCGGGGAAGGATATAAACGCGTGAATTCTTTCATTTTGGCGTCGCTTGCTTTAATCCGTTTTGCTCCAATCGGGAAGAACATCGTCAACAGACGAATTCTTCTTTCAATTTTCAGTGTCGCACCCTCACTTTAGCCCGTCGTTTATTGCAAAAGGGAAGAACATTCAATATCAAATTCTTCTTTCGATTTCGCCATTTTCGCTTTAGCCGTTCCATTTTATTTGCACAATCTGGAAGAACATCGTCGATAAATATTCTTCTTCGATTCTAGCGTCGCCACTTTAGCCTTTCTTTCAGCAGGGAAGAATATCGTCAACAATCTTCTTTTTTTATCGCACTCTTCCTTATATTCTAATTACCTACAACCACTGTTCCTTTGATACGCATTAAAATGAGTAAACATGTGGGATTTGTGAATGTGAATATATATATATATATATATATATATATACATGCTTTGTTGTTTCTTGAGGTTTGAAGACCTTGTGCTCAGAGCGACAGATGAAAAAATAGGTGTCTCAGACATCTATCTTCAAGGCATCTGGTAAGATCACGTGTTAGATGTCACTCCAGGCAATCTTCAGAAATTTTGTAATTTTGACTTAAAAAAAAAGGGGGGAGGAATATATATTTCATTGTATATCTTCTTTCAGGTTTAAAGACATCGTCGTGCTCAATAGAACGTGAGATGATCGATTATGTCGTAAGGCACTCATCACAGGCGTCTTGAGTAGGCCAAAACACCCCAAATCTGACTCCTCAGTATGACAGGGAGGTTCAAATTACGATCAAATTTTTGACTTAGAAAAAGAGGAGAGTAAAATGTGACTTAGAAAGTAGGAAAAGACATTTAGTTTTAAACTAAAAGCATCAAACAAGAAAAAAGGGGGGAGCCTTTAAAGTAAATTTTGAAAAAAAAAAAAAAAAGAATTGAATATTCATTCAAAATGCAAGTGAAATTTGGGGGAAGCTAGTATTAAACTCACAAGCTTTGGGAGGTTAATAAACTCACAAACTCTCTAATTGCAATCTTCTATAACTTAAATTGAAGTGAGTTCCATTTTCTTACAAATTCCTTGGGGGGGGGGGAATATGCTCATAAAAACTTGCAATAAACCCAAAATCTAAAGATGAATCTTAATTGGGTTTAATAACTCTTATATCAATATGGAGGTGATTACTATCTTAGCTAAAAGTATAAGTTAAATAAAATAACAAATGAAATCATAACTTATCAAAATTGAGCAAATTGAGCATAATTAAGTTGGGAAAACTCAAGTTAACTAGTGTCAATAGTGTGTTAAACTAACTTAAATCAAAATGCATTCTTAGCCAGAATGATATTTTTTTACAAGCGAGATGGCAATCTAAATCTGATTCTACAAAATCATAAGGCCCCATTTGATCAAAAAATTAAGAATTTCATTTTAGTTATGATTTTCAAAGTAAATGATTTCATTAATTAGATGAAATTAGCTATCTATAAATACCAACATGTGCTCCATAGAGATTTTAAGTGCAATTTTAATAGAAAATCTTTTAGCTAAGTTAAATTAAATGAAAATCAAATAAATCTCATAATTCAAACATAAAATTAAACTCTCAAATACACCCGCATATTGCCCCGTCTGTTGAATGCTTAAATTCAAGTGTAATAGGATGTTACTTCGGTTTGGTCTTGGGGTGAGTCAGTTAACAAAATCTAAAAACCTATAAAAAGAATTTTAAATCAGTAAAATTTCTAAAAAATTGATTATATCAAGTGACAGTAGATATAATCCTCTGTTAGTAGCTAAACAGAGTTGACATTATCTAAAGCTCTTAAATATATTTCAATTAAGCAATTGCTTAAATCAAATTGACTCAAATTAAAAATCAATAAAAAAATTTATTTAAATGAAACTTTATCACTAAAAACTTAAACCAAACTCAATCTATCAACCTTCCGGAACAGTTTGTCGGGGGTGACAAACTAAGCAAACTCTAGCTCACAAAGGAGCCAATGTCAAATCAAGTGCTCTCGTATGTTCACTCTCAATCAATCTCACGCTAGTAAGGACGTGGCTGTGTCCTACTATGGTGGCGATAGGCCATAGATGAAGCGATTCGACCGTAGTCCTCGATCGGATGGTTTGGCGGTCCATTATTTATTCATCACGTACATGCTCCCAATGCTTTGAGTTGAGAATCATAGTATATTTGATAGGGCAAATAACCCTCTATTAGGTAGACTTAAGATTGTCTCCTTAGATAAATAACTAAGCTATAAACACTCACATGTGCCCCGACACAATGCTTTGAATGATTAAATTCAAGTACAAGAGGATATTGCGCGGGTTGCTTCCCAGTTTAGTCTGAGGACTGGGTCCAGGTTAACAAAACTTAAAAATCTATAATAAGAGCTTCAAATCAGTGAAATATCGAGAAACTAATTACATTGGGTGATAGATCTAATCCTTTGCGTAGCGAGTTGTGAGGATATAAAACTCTTAAACATATTCTAATTAATCAATTTTAAAATAGCAATCTAAAACTGTTCGAATGAACTCTATCATTAAAAATATAAATCAAATTCAATCCATCCACCTTCCGCAATAGTTTATCGGGGATGATAAATTAAGAAAACTCTAGCTCACAAAAGAGTCAATGTCAAATCAAGTGTTCTGTTATGTTCACTCTCAATCAATCTCCGCGTCGGTAAGGATGGGCGTGTCCTCATTTGTGGCAATAGGCTCTACAAATGAAGCGATTATGTAGAGTCCTCGATAGGTGGTTTGGGCGGTCATTTCTTTATATTACGATCCGGTGGCATTATCTCCACGCCCTTTGAGTTGTGAATCATAAGTATACTTGATTAGAGGTGTGTTCGGAGATTCGAGCCATAGTCGTTCGAAAATGGTAATTTCGAGCTCGAGTCATTGGCTCGAAAGTTCAGTCACGAATCGGATCGAATCGAGCTCGAGCTCGATCCGCTCGGATGAAATGAGCGCTCGAAATCAGTCGGTTCGAAATCAAACGAGCTCGAAATGCAAATGAGTTCTCGTTATTTCGAAAATGAAATCGAGAGGAGAAAGAATTTTAATAGCAATCAATTAAAGCCAACCAAATACCATGTAACCGAAGTGAGGCACAATAATCAATGAGGCGAGCGGTAGTGAAATAATTAGGAAATGAAACAATGGCCAATGAGGAAGAGGAACTATTTATGATCAGAATTACAAAGTTTGAACCATAAAATGCATAGCATGATAGTGAGCCGAGAGAGAACAGAGAGGTTCTGAACTACAGTTACTCAGGTAAATAGGTAATGACTAATGAGGTAAAAAAAAGATCATCAATCAACATTCATCCCTAGCGCAAGCTTGAGGTTACAAATGACTCACGAGTCACGAGCGAGATCAACAAGTCCCAACATCAACATTCTAACTTAAAATAGTGGAATAATAGACAAATATAATTGAAACCCATAAATTGTAAGTAATACCGCAAAAAAATATGAATGCTTAAAGAACAGAAACATCCCCAAATCAAGCGCGGAAACATTCCCAAATCCAATGGGGAACCTCAAATAATGGAATAACAGATACAATTGAAATAACCAGAATACTTATAGAATGAAATGAAAGAGAAAGGAAGTATTTCGGAGCAAGGAAACAAAACAGCACATGCAATGTCTGACCATTGATGAAATCGAAGCAAACAAGCTCGATCAAGCGGATGACGCCGCATACTCAAAACTAGGGCATGACACGGAGAAGTGAGAACGGAGAACCGGAGAAGGAAGAAGCGAAGCCAGTCGGGGTAAGTCGAATTAAAGTCGAGGTATTAGAATAGAATTTAGAATTAATCTACCGTCGAATTAATCGGATGACGATCTATTTTGAACTCGGCTGGCGGTATGAGCCTGTCAATCGCTCGCGATCCAGCGAGCCATGGGTTCATTCGAAATAAATTCGAGCCACATTTCGGCTCGAAAATCGTCGTTGCTTGAGTTGATCTCGATTCAAGCAGTTGAGTCGACTTTCGATCTTGATCTTGAATTTCTGTACTTGATATCGCCCTCTTCAGCTAAGGTGGACTTAAGTATATCTCCTTAGATAAACACTACCCCAAGTCTGCAAAGATTTCTTGGATGGCGTAACACATGTGTTTTGATGAGAATCCTTACATCGTTGGGTCCATTTCCTACTTAGTGGAAGAAGACTGCGTGATGTGGAACCATGGGATCTAGATCAGACGCGTCATCATTCACCCAACCATCCGATTTAAGTTAAAATGATGAATTTCATATCTCAAATTACTCTATATCTTCTTTGCTATTATAGCTAATGAGCGATCTAATGGAGTCTTAATCGAAAGTTCTCTCTCACTTATTGGGAGGTAATTCTGTAGGGCTTGCTTTATAGGAAACCTGAGATCTAAAGTCCTTGCAAAATGAGGGGAAATCTACGGGTAGTGTCTTATCTATCTATCTCGCTTTCGAAATTATCGACACACTTTAAAACACTCTTTTCATAAGATTCGGTGTAATTTTGAATACATTATTTTTAAAATTTTAAATTTAGTATATTGATTATTTAATTAAAGAACAACCAAGTCGGTTTGAATGCAAAACACAACAATTTAATTTCTTTTTATGCGCATAATATTAATTTTAAGAAGAGAAATAAGGTATCATTTAAATGAGGAGAGATTATCACATGCAGTCGTGCAAAGTCTGGATGTAACTCTATATCTGCATTTCAATAACATAACATGATGTGACACTTAGTCAATACATAGTTGTTGTGTATTAATTGAAAAATATTATGTATTGTTGTATATCGATATAATATTAATTATATTATAATATATAATTTTTATACATATAATAATACACAGTATTTTATAGTCGATAGATAATAATTGTTGCGTCTTTAAAACCGATAGAGTGAAAGTTCGCCTTAGCCTTGTCGATTAGGCCGGACACACAGTAATTAAGAGAACATGAGACACTCCAGTTTTAACGTGAAAAACCTCGAAAGAGGGAAAAAACGGGGCTAGCTAGTAAAAGCTTTATGTATCTGTTTGAGTACAAAGTCTTCGATAACGAGATTGAATTAATATAGAGAGGAATAACAAGCGTAACAATGATCTTGTAATTCTGATGGTGGAGATCAGGTAAACTGGATCACATTAGTGGCACGTGGCGGTGGCATGGTTGATGGCCGGCGGAGTCACGATCTTCAGGGCGATCTTGCTTGGAGGATCTTCAAGCTTGAGCTATCTCTTCTCCTCACTTGGGCTTTTCCTCCTTATGCTTCGGACTCTTCCTTTTCTTCCTTGCTTGGTCTCTTCCTCTTCTTCCTTTGACTCTTCCTCTTCTTCCTTGCTTGGACTCTTCTTCTGCTTCCTTGCTCTGACTCTTCCTCTTCTTCCTTGCTTGGACTCTTCCTTTTCTTTCTTGTTTGGACTCTTCCTCTTCTTCCTTGCTTGGACTCTTCCTTTTCTTCCTTGCTTAAGCGGTGTGTTGGCAGGCAGTGGCGTGTGGTGGTTAATGACACCGGCGGTGGCTCCTCCTCTTCTTCCTTGACTCCTCTTCTTCACTTGGCCTCCTCTTATGTGAGGAATGAAGGTCTATTTATAGATGGGAGGAGGGCATTCTGTAAATTCATGTAAAGCGTACCACTCCCTCGACGGACGATGATTCCTTGATCATTTGATGTATTTTGAGCATTTGGATGCCCAAATAAAGTCGAATTATAAGATCTTAGGCTCGTTAGATCCATTTCGTCGACGCTCGATTATTATATCTATATTTGAGAGAGCTTTTGAGATTTAATTGGCGTCCAAAGATTCCAATGATATTTTAGTCTTGATGTCGGTTTGACTCAAAATCATATCGCTTTTCGAGATTGTGTCTTTGGTAGTGGTATTTTGAGAGTCATATCAATAATTATATATTAAATTTAATTTGGTTCTGCATTTAGAATCAGTGTAAAATAATCTGATTAAAAGTGAATACTGAATTGAATACTTTCTGATTGTTTGGTTATGTAAAGTAAATACATGTAAACTATATTTTACGTTTGGTTGAGCATATGTAAAGTAAAAATAAATCGTATTTTAATATTTGGTTGGATGAATATAAAGTAAATATTTGTATTACGAATACCTTATTCAATTAAAAATAAATATTATCAAATAAAATATAGATAAATTATAAATAAAATTTTTTCTTGACTAAAAAAATAAATAAAATCAAATACAAATAAAATTTATTTCAAATATTTAATTATTAGTAATTAATTTACAAATTTTCTAAAATATTAAAATAAAATCAAATACAAATAAAATTTATTTCTAATATTTAATTATTAGTAATTAATTTATAAATTTTCTAAGATATTAATTATTTGAATATTATTATTTTATACTAATATAATGACCCAAATTTAATATATATATATATATATATATATATATATATATATATATATATATATATATATATATATATATATATATATATATAATTTTATTACTATATTAAATATTAATTAATTAATAAGATTTTTATTAAATAAATTATTCATCAAGATTTAATATTTATTTATTAAATAATTTTTCTTTAATAAATAATTTATACTTTAATTATTTTTTTATTAAATAAAGAAAAATTTAATAATTATTTTATTTTTTTATTTATCGTGAATTATTTATCATCAATTTAAATAAATTAAAAATAAATTAAAGAAATAAAAAAATTTTTTCCCATCTCAGCCCTCCCAAAAAGAAAAAAAAAATTAAAAGAAAAATAAAATTTTCCCTCCGCTCTGCCCTCACAAAAGAAAAAAAAATTCGCGTGTGAAAGTTTTCCACTCCGCGCGCTCGCTCGTTCATGTAAACGAAATATCGTTTTGAGCGTATTTAGTTCTAAAAACAAAAAATAGAATACTCACAAATTTTCTGCATTAGATTAAGCGTCTGAGACAGCGTATTTAGATTACTTTACAAAGTAGAAACAAAAGTGAACTTCATAAGACACTATATCATTAAGCCGATATAAAATACATTCAAACTTCACATGTAATATTTTTCTTAAATAAGATATATTTTCACCCAACAATCTATTTACACTGTAAAAAAGAATTAGTTTACAAATATTAAAATGGATTGCACACAAGAAATTAATTTTTTAATATATATATATATATATATATATATATATATATATATATATATATATATATTCAATGTTTCCTTGCTTCCTTCTCGGCCTGCAAAAAATAAGAAAATACATTAACCCTTAAAATCTTTCATCTCGATAAATAAATAAATGACAAAATTATTGAATTTGCTTTAACATTTTTTTTTTTGAATTTGCTTTAACATTAGTGCAATATCATAATCATCTGATCATCTTCATGTTGCACTAATCTCAAAGCAAATCAAAAGGTTGTGAACCTCTCTCCGTTCTCACCGCACTGATGACTCTCTCGAAGGCCGCGGATCCATGCCGCTCGATGTAGCGCTCGACGGCCTTCCTGGCGTCGAGGCTCATCAGCTGAATCGCCCTCCGCTGCTCCTCACTGTAGTTTGAGCTCACATAGCTTCCAATCCTCACGTACTTCCTCACATAGTTCTCGTAGATGAAGGCCTCCATTGAATGTGGGCAAGACCAGCCACATGCAGAGCATAAGCTTTAGGTATGGCCACAATGGAAACCTGTTTTGTTGTCGTGAAATATGGTTTATGCATTCTATGCAATTTAATAATTTTTGCAGTTAAATGTGTAGCAATTATATATTTTATTTTATTTTTATGATATTTTAATATATATATATATATATATATATAGAGAGAGAGAGAGAGAGAGAGAGAGAGAGAGAGAGAGAGAATTAGCCCCGAGTCAAACAAGAGTTCTTTTATTTCGTTTGGTATTAATTTTTTAGGTGTGTTTTTAAAATTTTATAGTTAAACTATATTTTTAATCTAATATTGTTATATGTGTTAGCAATCAGAAAGTTACGAATTAATTTTTATAAAATAAAAAAAATTTATATACTCACTACAATTTTTTCATACAATAGCTTATTTTACAGCAGTTTCATCACTATTTTTTCATATAATTACAACTATTGATCACTATTATGAAATTATCATGACAAAATATATAATTTTGTTAAGCTGTTATGATATATGAACTTTCTCATGTTTGGAAAATAAGATAATAACATTCGTACATCAATCATTATCGCTAGCTCTCAATATAAAACTTTAGATTCTTATATATTTACTTATCAATGCCTAATATTTGATATTTATATTTCTAACATTATGCATATATATGAAACTAAATATTCGCATTTAAAAAAATAATAATAGTAGTATTTTTATGCAGATGTTAAAAGTTTTGAGTGTCATGCATATAAATAATAATAATAGTATTTTTTTTATTACATGTTAAATATATGCATGTAAATTAAAATTATATAATATATATGTAAATATCTCAAATATATATATATATATTTCTCACAACAAAATTTTCTAAAAACTAACAAGAAAGTTGTAGCCAAATAAGGCTATGAAAACTATCTAAAGAGCAAAATTAAGAGAACAATGCCCTGAGCAGAACCTAAGGCTCCATCCATAGAATACTATTTTCGAAAGCCCCTAAATTTTATGTTCTAAAGAATTGAACGATGAATTCGATTAAATTTTCTCGATGATTTGACATGAGATCTTCATTCAAAGAAGCATGCGGCTACTTTCATCATATTAAGCTTCGAACGCATGACTCTTATCATAAACAAAGTAACCAACACTTGAAAACATATCTTCATGAGCACATACCATATTAGAACTTGTAGCAGGAGAGCTCAAAAGGGTGATCAAAGAATACAAAATCCAGTACGTGAGCCACTGCTGATCATCAAGTGGTGAAGGGCTTTCGATCGCTCGCATGGATGCGTATCTAACATTTGTTCAGATCAGATCAAAATTCATTTACAATATTGTTAGTAGAGCAGTAATTTTAAGTCAAAATTATTCCAAAATCATGGGAGCCATCAGTGACTTACAGAGGATAGAGAAGCATTATCCCAGGGCTGATTCGGATGAACATAGAAAGGACATTTGTTAGTAACAGCTATTGCTTGGTTTGAAGGAGAATAAATAATATGAAATTTGTATTGATTATGAATTTTTTAATCTATTTTTCCTTTGAATTCTAGTTGTTATAAACTTTTCCGATCGAGATCCCACTTTAGTAAACTCTAATAAATTGCAGTAAAGGCATTGAGCCGATCGTGATCAAATGGTTCATGCTGGTTGAAGAACTCTCCAATTCATAGAGACAATTATTATGATTGAGCAAATTTGATCTAAAGAGTGCATTTGGGAGGCGTTTTACTTGCATTGCGGACTCACTGCGCCCGGCAAGCTGGCAATAAAAATGCGGCGTGGATATGCTATGTATGAAAAAAGCATGTTTTCTAACGGACGCATACCTATAATGGCGGCTACAGTTTGATCTTTTAAACAACAACAACAGCAAGCCTTCATCCCACTATGTGGCGACAGTTTGACCTTTTAAAAACAAAAAAAATTATATACTCACTGAAGTTTTTTCATACAATAACTTCTTCTGCAGCAGCTTCATCATTATTTTTTCATACAACTGTGACTATCTCAAACAGACCTGAGTAAGCTTTGATGATAAATACTTCAACTTTTGTTAGAATCGAGTTCTCTTACATAAATGAGAATTTTTTAAGACAGCTCGAGGCTCTGAACTCAATGTTAAATAATTCAAATATATGTTAACTTAAAAATATCAAATAATGATCCCTTGAAGACAAAAATTGTATGCAAGAAACTCACCCTATTAGAGCATCCAAGTTGCGAGCAATTGTCTTCAGAAAACCCATCTTACGTTTGAATAATAATATGAAACTTAATTTTTCGAAGAGAAATGCAATCTTACGATATATAAATCAAGATGATCGGTGAGGAGATGAAGCAAACCAGAGAATAGGGTTAACACCACTTCTACAAATCAAAGTCTTCTTTTCTTCAACGACAGGGAAAGGAAGTATAAAGGAGCTATGAAAGAGAAGAATAACTTCAGGTCTTAGTAAAATACCTTGCTTTATCAAGACGATCGCAATTATGGTGGCTAAAGAGTGATTTTTTGTGGCATCTACATTTGGCTGGGATAACAGAAACTTGTAAACATAGATAAACACTTGTTTTATGGTAAGATTGTTTTCTGAAGATGATTGAGCAAAGATAGTTATCCTTGTATAAGGTGACATAACTTCCTAAGATAATGATAGGACTCTTTTTGTCCTGGGTTCTATCTGAGCCGTTGATCCAAGGATAAAACCGGCTCGGTCTTAACCGTTGGATCCGCGCAGTTTAAAACTGACCTTCGATCTGGTCTGGGCACTTTAACCGGGAGATTGGATATGAACCATTTATAGTGCGCTTTGCTTTTCTTTTCAACCGTTGGATATAGCTTCTCGGGGAAGGAATTGAAAAGAGGTTATTTAGATTCGACGCTTCGAGCGGTCGAAAAGGCTCCAGAGAGTCCTATCAGATAATCTAAGTGATTATGTGTCAGAGATAAGATCACACGGCAAAGAAGCAGCAGTTATTTATAGAGTGAAGAACTTAATGACAATGGTCGCATATTGGAGTACTACCCTTCAAGTTTTGATTGGAATTTAAGTGATCATTTGTAAATGATGTAAGTTTAAATTGATTGATTTCAAGCAATTTCTTCAAACTAAAGCCATCTAAGAGAATTTTGGAAGAACATCGTCAACAGACGAATTCTTCTTTCGATTTTCGGCATCGCACCCTTCGCTTTAGCCATTCCATTTTCGCCACGCCACAAATCTGGGAAGAACATCATTCAATAATTCTTCGATTTCAAGCATAATTTAGCCTTCGTTTCGCAGCCGGGAAGAATATCATCAACAAGCATCTTCTTTTCGGTTTTATTACTTCTTGTTTGACCATCACTTCAAGTTTTGATTGGAAGTTAAGTGATCAAGTTGCAAATGATGTAAGTTTTAATTGATTGATTTCAAGCAATTTCTTCAAACTAAAGCCATCTAAGAGAATTTTGGACTAAAAATTTAAACTAGTGATAAGACACAAGTTATTGCTCATGGAGAGTGAGAGCATCTCATGGTCAAACAATTGAGGTGACGAAGTTTGAAGCTTTGTAATTATGCCTCGACATTAATAGGGCCGATAACAAATAAGCCGCATGTCATTGGATTATTCACGAAATATAAAATATGGTGAAGAAACATATAGATATTTCTCTAAAATATATTAACAATATCTTAGAGATAAAGTATGAGTTATTGCTTTCTTATATGAAATTATGATGTTTAATGAAGCAAGTTCAAGAAAATATTTTTGAATCAGTTGATGACAACTATAGATGGGTACTTATTTTAATTTAAGAGTAGAATTTATTAATAGAAATTATGGGTATTTATAGCTATGTCAATGATGACAATTTATTTTTTTAAAAAAAAGTTTTATTAACACTCACTCACTATGTTTTAAAATAAGTAATAATATTTTTATTAAAATAATAAAAAATATATTTTGTCTAAATTTATTTATCATTTTATAACACATTTAGTACATCTTTAATAATTATAAAAATTTCCTTATTTTAACAAGAGCATGTTCTTTTAGCAATTTTGAAAGCTGTTCACAAAAAATTGTAATTTTGCATGTGCACCAAAAAGTTTTTTAGTTTATGACTCATGAGATGTCCCTTTTGAACTGCAGATTTTATAGGACTGCTGACTATGGGACCTTCTGCTGAGAGGACAAATCTATATTAATAAATATTTATGAAAAAAATATTCATTAAAATGGCATATATATAACTACATTTTTTTTTTTTTTTACAAAATAAGTCTTTAGAAGATTTTTTTTTTTTAATTTTTTTAAATTTTTTTTTATATTTTTTTTTATATTTTTAGGGCTTAGAGCCAATTAAGACAGATGCAGAAGATTGAGATCCATCAAATGATTATTATTAGATATTTCAATTGAGTTGACAAGATTTGATATTATGATTAAATATTATTATGAAAATTTTGTTGAAAATTTTCTTTTAAATGAATTAATTTTAATGCCAAAAAACTAATAAGAAATTTATTTTAAAAAAAATAAAATCAACTAAATAAATTATGGATGCCTATAAGCTACATTAAAAATGAAATTATTAGATTTATTTTAAAGTAAATGTAAATTTAGAATAATAATTTAATTTATATTATATTTATTTTAAAATAATATTAATTAATTTAATTTATTTTAATTAAAATTTTGCTGAGAAAATTTGGCCGTTTTTTTTTTTTTCTATTTTCTATCTATTATTAGAAAATTCTCTCAAACCACTGTATGTATAGAAACTTAGGCACAGTTATATATGAGGTTTTATATTTTGTAATAAATGAAAAAAATTAAATTAGGCTATTGAGTTACAAAGTATAAGTTTATAACTTGTTCATAGAAAGAAAAAAATAATAATAAAACTAGCTCTTCTATAAATAAAAATAATAATAATTGGAAACTTTTTTTTATCATTTTATTAAGATTTAACAAAGAATTATCAATTAAAGTACATTTATTTATGTTTTTTTAATAAATCCAATAAGTTATTAAATAATTAAAAAAATCAAAATAAAATTGAGAAGAAAGTATTAGTATTGAAAAAAATTTCGGTCGAGATATCATAACTCAATTCTAGTCTAAAGGTGCTTTTGAGACAACTTTTTAACTGCTTTCCTTTTTTAGAAATCAAAATAACTTCTTTTGACTAATAGCTTTTTGTATGCTTTTTAAAAAATTTTATGGTAAAACAATTGTTTTGAGAATGTGGTGACTGTTAGAAAGCTGTTTTCTGAATTTTTCAAAAAAAAAAAAATATTTGTAATACACACAAGAGTTTTTTCAAAAAGATGTTTCTTTACTTTACATCCAAATTTTAAAAGTTACAATTCGACAGACTCTAAATATGCTCCTCATAATGACAAGTGGCATTGTTATCATATTTAAATGATGTAAACTTTTTTTATTTTTTATTGCAGAAAGTATCTAAATGTTGAATAAAACTTGTAATAAAATGATAAAATAATAAGATAGTTGCATATAATTAATAGAACAATTATCATAGAAGGTGAAATAAAAGTCCCCCTTAAAATAATTTTACAATAAAACATAAATTCATGAAAGATAGTTATTATGAATTAATATAAAAATGTAAGGGATAACAATTGTAATTAATAGTTTGATTTTCATTAGTGATTAGTGGGCAATTGTGACTTGGTGTTATGTTATTATATTTTGTAATTACTCTTAAGTTCTAATTATAGTTTGATTTTCATTAGTAATTACTCGCTACTTTTTACTTTTGGAGACATTTATAGAATAAGAAATTTTTAATTAAATTATTTCGAATAAATAACTAATAATATTTTGGGGACTTTTTTAAAATAGTAATATCCTCTATTTCAAAATTATCAAATTTAATACTAAATTAAAAAAAAATTAAAATAGATATAGTTATCTGTTAAATGGGAGACTTAATACTAACATGATAAGTTAAGATCTATTTAGGATAGTTATAATTGTCTCAAAAAATACTATTTGAACTATTATAGAAGAAGCTACTATCTAAAAGTTAGTTACAGTAAATAATATAATTATTTTTATGATTTTAAAAAGTAAGACAAGAATTTTTGAGGAGCCACAATACTCTGTTAAGTTAGGTTGAAAAATATAACTTTTTCATCAAAATGTAACAAAAAATAATTCCTCAAATGCTACCTGTGATGAGTTTCAAATCGCACCACACGAACAAAGTTGCCCTTAATCACACGTTTAATAGCCAGATGTTTTAATTTTTTTTTCTCAGTTTGAAAGTGAGAATAATTTTTAAAACTTGTGATCATATTATTTGTTTTTAGAAACTAAAAAGTATTTATTTATTAAATTAATAATAAATTATTTAAAATGAATTAATAATTTTATATATATATACACATAATATTTTTTACAATTTTAAATTAGAGTTTCTAAATTTTAGTTTTAAATAGAGTAAAATTAAAATTTAAATCAATTTACCAAATTAATTAGTCAATAATTATATACACGTATCTCAAAATAAATTTATTAATTTTGAGATATATTTAATTTTTTAAAGCTACTTTTTTTTTCTTAATTACTTGTTAAAATTATGATCAAGTCCTACAATTAGAACAACTTAGTCAATCAAGAAACAAAATAATCCTATAGTTAATTATTATCTTGCATATAAAACATGTATCAAATAATTAAAATGATTTGTTATTCCCTTTTGAAATAAATCTCTCTAAATAATCAATTCAAATATTCTTATTTTCAATTTAAATCAAAACAATAAGCATTATAAGAATCAATTTACAAAACATTTTGACAAAATTTTATTTTTATCGCTCTTAGATTATCGATTACTGATAATAAATTTCTCACTAATATTAAATAAATAGTGAATGCCTCAAACCCTAAATCAGACTTAGAATCAAATATATTGCATATCATATTGAAAAATCATGCAAAATGTAATTCAACATTGATTTCATGTGATTTTCTTTTGTTTCATTGAATCTCCTCTAATTTAAACTTATAGGATTTAAAATAAGAAATTGGAAAACACAAAGTATATTATAAGCAACATAAAAGCAAAAGCTATTAAATAGGCAATATAAACCACTATAAAATCAAAAATATAAAGGGATAATTATGAAAAAAATTAAAAATTTTAATAAAATAAAACACAAAAAATATTAAAAAATTTCTCTTTTTTTTCTAAATATCAATGTATTATATAAAAAGGAATTTTAAAAAAAAAAATTGGTTAGAATTTCTACTTAAAATTTAATCAATATATATTTCAAAAGAAATTATTTAAAAATTAATACAATATATAAAAAATCAATTATGAATCAATTTTTTCTAAAATCATAACATTTCTCTAAAATAAATAAAATAATAAAGTTTTGCATAAATATAATTCAGTTTGAGGAATCGGAATCATTGTTGTCCCATGCCCGCCTATCACACGTCTTTCCAAATGCCACTGGCCCCACCAAAATATTTTTTTTAAAAAAATATAATAAATAAATAAATCAATAAATACCCACCGTCTCTTAGCTCAGTTGGTGGGCATCAGAAACCGAGTTGAATTCTCTCCAGAAGCCTTTATAAAAAGTAAGTGACCCACGTGTGGGTGATGAATGTGCATAGATTACACTGACATCTCCACCCACAAGATGGGTGAGGTGTTGGGTGGATACCCATTACAAAAAAAATAAATAAATAAATCAATCAATAAGTCCAAGAAAACTACACTTCTATCATTTCCATCACATCACCAGTATTTCTCTAGTTTTACACTGTGCACCTTTGCTTTCCCACCTATACCTAAGGTGGGGAAAAGTAAATCTTTGATTAATAGTCATTACATCCCCACCCACAAGATGGATGAGGTATTAGGTGAATATCCATTGCAAAAAAAAAAAAATAATAAATCAATCAATAAGTCCAAGAAAACTACACTTCTATCATTTTCATCACATCACCAGTATTTCTCTAGTTTTATACTGTGCACCTTTGCTTTCCCACCTAACCTTTTATCTGAAAAAAAATTGTTTTTATTTGATGTAATATTAAAATTTAAATATTAAATATGTAAATAAATAAAAATTATGTGACATCTATGTAAATGCTCCAAAAAAAAATTTTTAACAAATTTTGGCCAAAGTTAAAAAATTTTGAATTTATTTTGATTAAATTATAGTTTAAAAGTTGTAATATATATATATATATATATATATATATATATATATATATATATATATATGAAATATTTTATTAATTATCAAATTTTAAATTAATTTTTTAATTAAAATATAATTAGTATTACTATTTGATTATGATTAGAACATTATATTTATAATTTAAATATAATTTTAGCATTTTACAAAATAAAATATATGTTAACAGTAACTTAGCCTTCCTCCCTCAACTTCTAAAAAAAATCATTATGTACGAATACTGAAAAATTGAGTTTAAAAAAAACCTTAACTTAGCGTAGGAACGTCTAACATGAAGCATTCTCCTTCTTCCTCTCGCTTCTCTCTCCCCTCACCTTCAACAATGCCACTCCTTCTCTCTCCTCCCACTATTCCCCAACTCCTAATCCCTATTCTTCTTCTCCTCTCTCTCGAAATCTCTACAACCATGGATCTGTCAGAGAAACGCTCTTCTCCATTATGGAATCCATCTCCTCTGACAAAGACTGAGATCCATCAGCCCTGAGCCTTGCTGATCAGGAGCTCATGGCCTGGCATGGAGTGTAAGCCTGGTTCAGACAACCTTTCCCATGTAACCAAACTGGTTTTCGGCATTCCACCTAACCCAACCTGCGTGAACTCTGCTACTTTCCCTTCTCAAATCTTCAATCTTCCATCTCTCCAATCCATTCACTTCCTCAACTGCTTCAAAACCAAGAAGACGACTCTCTTCTTCCCTAATTCACACTCTTCTTCTCTGCAACAACTAAGTCTCAGATCAAATGCAGCTCTTACTGGCCTCATACCACCTCAAATTTCCTCTCTGAAATCGCTCCAAGTCCTCACTCTTTCACAGAATCATCTCTGGAAAGATCCCAGACTCCATTGCCACTCTGAGCTCATTGATTCATCTAGACCTGAGCTATAACTCATTAACTGGTAGAATCCCAGCCGAAATATGGAAACTAAACAACCTCGTAGATCTAGATTTGAGCTACAACTCTCTCACCGGACCAATCCGCCATCAATTGGAGAAATGGTTAATCTTCAAAACCTTGATTTGAGCTCAAATTCATTAACGGAACCATTCCACAGACTGCAGAGAAGCTAAAATGCTAACTTTCCTCGCTTTAAGCGACAATAACCTGAGCGGATACCCTAAAGGACTCGCCAATCTACAGAACCTTCAATACTTGATAATGGAAGGCAATCCAATGTTCATTCCATTGCCGCCGGAGCTCAAGCTGCCGAGGCTTCAGGAGCTCAGACTGGGGAGCTCAGGCTACTCAGGGACGATACCGAAGACCATCTGTTCGCTAACAAATCTGACTACTTTGTCTCTTGAGAACAATAATCTCAGTGGCGAAATACCTCCTGGTTTTAACGGACTTAGAAAATTTTATCACTTGAATCTGAGCAGGAACATGCTTGAAGGAGTTGTGCCTTTCAGTTCTGAGTTTCTGAAAAGGCTTGGGAGGAATTTGGATTTGAGTGGCAATGCCGGGCTTTGTGTGAATGAGTCCGGTGGATTGAAAGGATTATTGGCGGTGGAGTTCGTGTTTGTGGAAGGGGGAAATCATCTTCTGATGGTTCTTCTGATATGAGGCAGCCATTGGAGAGCTCTGCTGTGGCTTATTTAGCATTGGAGGTTTGGTTATGGCGTTCATGGCTTGGGTTTATGGGTTTCAGTGCTGTGAACTATTTCCATTGGAGTTTCTAGTCAGGTCTGCCTCTGTTTCTAATGGTTTTTTTTTTCTTTCTGTGTTGCTTTAATTGATCTGAAACTTTCTGGGTGATTTCGTAGTATAATTATAAGATGATCAGCTGAAACATAGAAGTCTGTGTTTTGGCCCTCTGAAACCTCTCTTATTTAAAAAATTATTAATTGTAGAGTTCTTATATAACTTATTTATATAATTTTGTGTTCAAATTTTAATAATATAATATTATGTAACATTCAATCAATACATAATTATTATGTATTAATTATAAAACATTATGTATTATTATATATTCATATATAAATAGCTATTATATATTATCATACATTCATTATTATACATAATACATATCAATTTATAATATTATAATCTTATACGATAAAATGATAATAAATTAAATTAAAAATAATAGCATTATAATATTTCATCATTAATAATCTTTCCTCTTGTTTAGATTTTTGTATTTACTATCAATCATTGTGTAAATTTTTTTCTTAATTATATACAATATTTATATATTTATAAAACTAATACTTTTCTACCTCTATTTTTAAAGTTCTCACTTAAAAAATTAAAAACTAAAAAAAAAAAGAGAACTCAACCTATATTATTCATTTTGACAAATTTAAAATAATCCTATCATGATGCATGCAAATGGATGAATTGGATCTTTAAAAAAATATATATATGAGCATTAATTTTGCAAATAAATACTTTTGAAATATTATTTTAAGTAATTTTTCTAAAATATTAAGATGCCTACATTTAGAAATAAATAGAGATAGTGTGATGAAATAATCATTTATTACTCATTCTAATGTTTGAGCTATGCTTTTGCAATGGGTTTTGAGGTGCCCCCATATGACTCAAAGTGTCTTATCGAGCTCGAGTTTGAGCTCAATTTTAATAATTATAATAGCGCTTATATTCGAACTCTATTTAAAAATATGATTATTTGAGCTTAATTTTATCATGACTAATTAATCAAATGAGCCTTATCAAACATATAAACGAACGAGTAATACTATCAAACAATTTATTAGTAATCTAACCAAGCCTTACAAAGCTTAGTAATAAGCACCCTATTAGGCTTAAAAATCAAACTTTAATTGAAAGAACTATTACATAAATAAGCATTTTAACGATCATAAACAAGCATTTTGTATTTATGAACAAAAAAAAATCTAATATACAAAAGTACACCAAGCATAATCTCATGTAAAATAAATGGAGGATTTACATACATACCACACAATTCTTATATATTTACATATATAACATACTAAACTTCACTATCACTCACTTTTTAAAAATTTTTTAAGAGGTTTTACATAAATATGCGTGAATATGTTTCATTACTTAAATATTACTTATTCTTTCTGTAGTTTTACATTTGAGTTCATCTAGAATGGGGTTCAGCGAAATTTTAAAATCTATTTTTGTACTATATACTTTTGATATGTAAAGTAATATTTTAAGTTTGAGTGAAAATATGTACTTTTCACATGATATATATGTAAAAATTCCTTTTTTTAAACATAAAAAAGTGTTAGATTAATAAATATCTAACTTTTAAATATCAAATATATAAATACATAAGAATTGTGTGATATATATATAAATCTTCTAAAATAAATTTATAATTGTATCTTAAATGAGAATATTATCGAACATTATGGAGCAGTATATCATATATTGTTCATGATCATAAATGAATTAAACACCAAATTATTTTCAAATTTCTTCATTTATTAATCGAGTATTTATAAAAATATTCAAATTTTTTTTAAAAAGTTAATTAAACAATCATGATCAAATTATAATTGAGTCGAGCCACATCCATCGAACATTTTGATTCATTTGTAGCCCTAACATCATTACTATGGCTATAGCTCCTATACTTGAAAGCACTTCAAAATTATTTAGAAGTAAAGTTCATTGTTAGTCAAATTGATATATTTTAAGTCAATTAATTTAATTAAAAAGATCATTTTTTAATTAAAATAATAATAATAATGATCACCAACCAATGTATAGTTATGATATAAAGAAATGTAGCTTGTACGGTTAACATGGTTAGTAAAGGCCAAGACAAATGATTAGCTAACTACAGACCCAAACTGAAAATCTCAACTGTGGATAACATAAAATTTTTATTGATCAGTATAAATATGAGATCTTATATGAAAATAAAATCAATGAAAAATTATTTATTGACATTTAATTAAAGGAGCTTTTACATAACAACCATCCTATTCTTCTATATTTACAAATTAATCACCTTCAATCTTTATTTTTTAAAATTAATTTTAAAATATTGAAATTCATAACAAAAGCTCAACCCATATTTTTCATTTTTATTAAATTCTCAAAATTCGATCATGACAAATACAAATTCATGAATTTGATAATTCAAAAAATATATAAAAAAGTGATTAAATTATAAATACATATATATTAAAATTTTATTTGTAAAATTCTCTTAATTAAATAAACCTTACCTAAATAAATTGATTAATGCATATCCACATCATATGATAAAAAAACTTAATTATGATACTATCACATATTTACGGCCATTACATGATAATTAAATGAAATAAAGAACTAAATAAAATCCTTCATGAAGCAAAATATCAACTTGAAATTTAAAAATTGAAATAACCTTAAACAATTAGCATAATTCTTTAATCTAAAGCTTAATTTAACAGGAAAAAATATTATTTAATTTTAATTTACCTCCAATAATACTTCATTAAATATAACATATTAATTTAAATCTCACTTCAAAGAAAATATTATTATAAAACTTAAATATTAAAAATTAGCATTTTTATTCACTCATTTCCATTTAACCCATAACTCTCATTTTTGAACTTTCATGAGGCACTGTTAACCAACATTATCATAAGAGGCAACCTTTTATGAAAGAGTAAATATTACATTTAAACGACCAAATATTTTAATCTTTTTTATATCATGATTCAAAAATAATACATAAAAAAACTATATAAATCAACATCCAGTCCCATTATTAAACAAAATAACAAGGCAGGATAAAGACTTCTACAGGCTTATTTTAAGGCATCATCTTATAGAGTATTTAATGGCCAAGTTTTATTAGTTTAGATTTTATAAATGCCAGGGTTTTAAGCTACATACCAAAGCCAGCCAGGCGCCTCCTCGTAGCGTTTGAAACTGAGACCTGCCAGTGCTCTTCTGCTTCAGTTGAAGCCACTCGCTCGCTCACAGGCTGGTAATGGCGAAGCCACGCGCCAGTGTAAACCTGAGTGATTATAAATAGAAGAGGAGGTAATTAGTTAACTAATTAGTTAATTATAAGGATTAGTAAGATGATTATAATAAACCTGAGAATATAAAGCACAAAAAAAAAAAAAAAAATTGAAAAACGTTAAAGTTTTGAACTAATTAATGTGAAGTTGTGGCTGCATTCTGTTGGAAATGTTCAGTGAGTGTGTGTACACAAGATGAACATTAATCTCGTGTATATTGTATTGAGAAGAAATAAAATAAATTACTTTTTTGCACTCAAGGTGGGGAATTTCTTATAAAATTTTTGCACTCGAAGGTAAATTGTAAAAGAATGAAAGTAGAGCTATCGAAAAAGCTCGTTCTTCGTGTTGGATTATATTCAACTCGATAATATTTTAATAACTTTTATATATACATAAAAATTATATACATATATATATATATGTGGGGTATATTGATATTCATATATTTATATTTATATAAATATACATGTGTGTGGCAATATGTATATTTTATAATTTATATATGACTTTCAAGTTGGCTTTATGCTCGTAATCGGCTCATGCTCGACTCGATAAGTTAATAAGCAAAATGCAGAAAACATTGCTGTGTTTGCTTAATGAGCCGATCCGAACGGCACTTGATCTTGCTTAAGCTCGACTCATTTATACCCCTATACTACAGTTTTCACGTCTAAATCATGAATCTAAGGTTTATATTATGAAATGGAAAAAGAAAATTTTGTTATGAAAAGATTATAGAAATAAAAAAAAAATAACATATTGCACAGACAGCATTAAACAAACCTGCTGCGGTCTCATGATCTTCGTGTCAGGATCATCAAGTGATTCTCTCCAGTGTGCCAAGTAGCCAGCCATTCGTGGAATAGCAAATAAAACAGGAAAAAACTCCGTCGGAAATCCCATGGCACTGGTTTTACATGATACAGCTAAAAGATCATAACAAAGCTTAAACAGAAGGAAATTTACATTTAACGTGCATAATTCTTATGCATTTACATATCTAACATCTAAAATTTGATATTTTTTTCAAATATAGCTCTTTTCCTTGGGTATGAAAAGGTATATTTCACTTCAAAAATCGATGACGTTGATATTTTGATTTAATATAAAGATTTAGATGCTATTTATTTAAATATGAAAGTTTAGATGTTAGATATATAAATAGATAAGAATTATGTGCTATATATGTAAGTGCCCCTAAAAAAAAGATGAAAAACTTAAAAAGCGCTTACCGATAGATCAAGCCGGAATAGAAGTCGACGTTAGGATAGAGCTTTCTCTTGACAAAATAATCATCAGATAAAGCAGCTTTCTCCAACGCAACAGCCACCTGAATGCAGAAAGCACATCAAAATAAAATTGGTATTAGTGAGATGACTGAAAGTCTATCCCACTGAATTCCACATATAGTGAAGTTAAAGGATCTGTTAGGTTTTTATATGAAATTGGATATGAAAAGGTAAAGCAAAGACGACTAATGATAAAGGGAAAAGAATTATAATCAATATTACGTAAAAATTTTCCGCTATAATTCCTTTAAAAGTAAAAACATAGAAATGAAAACAAAAAAAACACTGAAAGCGTGAAACCAAAATGATTATAAAAGAACTGGAGCCTTATTATCTATCACTTTAGATAATCTTCAAATTCAATATGGCATTATTAATTGTGATCTACAACTTTGACATTACTTATGAATTGAGTTTTATAATTTTCATAATAATTTAATAATTCATCAAGCATGTAAATAAACACGGAGTCTAGTTTTACACATTACATCAATTAAAACTGTCATCTAGGATGCTCATCTAGGATAAGGACTACGAAAAAAAACCAAATGCTCTTAAAAGCTATCGCAAGTCCACAAAAATTTTAAGAGGAATACAAACTCAAAAGCTAACAAGGCACTATTTGTTATTTTGTGGAGCCTGATTTTATTTCTAGAGTCAATGCCTTGGCACCAAAGAAGTAGTGTTTTGGCATTGGAACATGACGTATTGGCTTCAGGAACATAGGAGGCAGCACCTTGATGTCAGAAGGACAGCGACACGGTGTTAGATTTGCACCAAGTAAACAAAGAGGACAACCGCCTCGACACTTCAGAGCAATGCTAGGACTAAGGAACCAAAGACAGATTAATGAAGGTCGGAACGATGCCGAACCTAAATGCTTGGAGGACAGCAGTGCCAGAGTATAAGCGCCAAGATCACAACACCGAGGCTCTACAAGTCAAGAGACTTTGTATTTAAGCAATTTTTTCTGCAATTTTTATATCATTTACCAAAACTCTCATGTATGAGAATGAAGAGTGCTCTAGAATGACTGAAGTGTGAAGAGGCTCCAAATAAGTGTAATTTGTGCTAGTCCCCTCGATTTTCTTTCATATTGGAATTTTTGGTGGTGTGACTCCGTTGATTTTTCTCGTTTTTAGATTTTTTTTTTTCCATATTAAATTTGATGTCTTCTGTGTGATTTCATTTATTTTGGTTTTATTTGTTCGTATGCTCCGAAACACTCAAATTAATTTTTCGTGCATACTCTATGATTGTTCTCTCACAACAACTAGTATCGAGCCTAAAGTTAAAGGTTTAGTGATTGAAGTTCAAAATTAAGAAGTTCAATGGGACAAACCTTGCTTTCTGGAAGATGCAAATAGAGGATTTGCTATATCAAAAGAAATTGTATTTGTCACTAGATGGGATTGCTAAAAAACCGGAGTCAATGTCTATGGAAGAATGAGAAATACTCAATCAAACAACACTAGGTTTGATGACTCTCAATGTCCTCTTCTATTGCTTTCAATATTGTGAATGAGAAGACTATAGTGGACCTTAAAGTTACACTAACAAGAACCTTCAAACAAGGTTTTTCTTGATGAAAAGACTCTTTAATATGAAGATAGTTGATGGAAGTTCGATAGCAGAGCATCTAGATAACTTGAACACTATGATGAACTAGTTATGCTCTGTTGGCGTCAAGTTTGATGAGATATGTAACGACATTGTACTTTTGTCTTCATTGTCTAACAAATTGGGATGTATTAGTCAGAGCAATTCTTCAAGCAACATGAAGTTAAACTTAGATGATGTTATTCGATTAGTACTGAACGAAGAGGTCTGGAAAAAGATGAATAAGGAGACTTCAAATGACGTCTTGAATATTGAAAGTAGAGAAAGGAGTTCAAACAGGAACTCATGCAGGAGCAAGTCCAAGTCAATGAGAGAAAAATTAAGACTAGAAAAAAAAAGAGCAAGGTAGAGTGCTGGAACAACGGGAAGAAAGGGTACTTCAAGGAGTGCAAATCTCCTAAAAAATCAGGTGGTAGAGACAAAATAGAGGATGCACTACAAATGTCTATACAGAAAAAACTCAAAGTGATTGTCCAATCTTATCCCTAGATAAAACTAAGTCGTGGATAGCCAACTCAAGTGTCTCTTCATGCAAGTTCTAATAAAGATGTGTTCAGAAATTACATCCAAGGAGATCTGGGGAAAATGAGGATAACAAGTAGCATCAGACAAAGGTGATGTGGATATCAAATTACCAAATAGATCTATTTAGAAGCTGAAGAATGTCAAACACATTCCATGCTTGAAAATCTGATCTCAATAAGCCATTTAGCACTGTCTGGGTTCGTGACTACCTTGACAAGGGTCTCATGAAAGGTGGCTAAGAGTGCTTTGGTGATGGCTCGGGGCAACATTGAAGGGACGCTTTGCTTGATCAATCAAACGTCAAAATTCTAAGGAGTTCTTTGGAAAAGGAGTTTTGTGGCATCGAGGCTTGGTCATAAGCGAGAAAGGTATAAAGTCATTACTTTTCAAGAATAAACTTTCGATTTAAAATCTATAAATCTAAATTTTTGTAAAGATTGTGTGTATGACAAGCAAAAGATAGTGAGCTTCTCTAAAATGATGCAAGGTTAAAGCCAAAAAAATGAGTTAGTACACCGAATGTATGAAGTCCCACCCAGTTCAATCAATTGGTGGGTCATCATACTGCCTTTTATTGTCGATCAAACCAGGAATGTATGTATATATATATACTTCTTGAAACACAAATTTGAGATATTCAATGTATTCAGAAAGTGGAAGACTATAGTACAAAATGAGACAAGGAAGAATGTCTTAGATCAGATTATCATGATAAGAAGTTCGGGATTATCGTATGCGTTAAATGGCATCAAGTGAAAGTTCAGTGCAAAAACACTATAGCAGAATAATGTGGTTGAATGCATGAATAAAACCACTGCATAAAAAAAGTATAAGGTTGCATGCTTGATTGCCCAAGTATACACAAAAATAATTAAAACTGTGTAACTAATCAATAAAAGCCTTTTACCATTGAATGAAGGTCTACCAAAAAAAGTATAGAGTTATGAAAAAGTATCTCTATCTCACTTAAGAGTATTTGGCTTTTCATTGTATGTTTATATAAATGCAAGATTATAGAGTAAACTAGATCCAAAGTACTTGAAGTATACATTCATTGGATACGAACTTGATGAATTCAAGTAGAAGTTTTGAGATAATCAGAATCAAAAGATCATAAGGAGCAAGGATGTCACATTCGATGAGAGAAAAATGTACAATAATAGAAATAGGACTCGGATTCTTGATCACTCTAAAAGAATCATCCAAATACTTTGAGATAAAAAGTGAAGATGTACAGGAGGAGAGTGGAGGTTGTGCTTAAGAAGAAGCACAAGATGTACCTCAAACACTCATTGTTGAAATCATGAGATCTTGCAAAGTCTCGGCCGACATAGAGATACTCTCCTTTCTTGTATTATTTATTACTAGTGAAATGAAAAGTGCTATGACAAAGTCATTCAAGTAGAAAACTTAAAAGAGTGGGAGTGTCATGGATGATGAGATGTAGTCACTCATGTCAAACCAGACATAGAATTTGGCAAGGTTGCTGGATGCAAAGAGAGCACTGCAAAACAAGTGAGTTTACAAGTTGAAAGAAAAATCCGATGGTGGCAAGCACAACAAAGCTAGACTAGTTGTAAAAGGATTCCAATAGAAAAAAGGAATTGACTATATAGAGATCTCTCCAGTAGTTAAGATGATAACCATCAGGGTAGTACTGAGTACAACAATAGTAAAAAATCTGCATCTAGGCCAGATGAATGTGAAGACAGTCTTTTCGCATGGAGATTTGAACGATGAGCTATACATGGAGCAACCACAAGGCTATGTAGTTATAGGAAATGAAGCCATACGTGTAGACTCAGAAGAGTTTTGCTTGAAACAAGCAGGACAAGGGTACAAGAGGTTTGGCAAGTTCATATAAAACAAGAGGTACACAAGATGTCAAACTAATCACTGATGCTATGTCAAAAGATATGAAGACTGCTATATTATTCTTCTCTTATACGTAGACGATGTGTTGATTGCAGGATTAGACATACAAAAGATCAAGGACCTAAAGGAGCAGCTCTCAAAAAAATTTGAGATGAAAGATTTAGATCCAACCAAGAAAATTTTAGATATGAGAATCAGTAGGGACAGCCGGACAGGAGTGTGGGCAAACTGAAGTTGTCCCAAGCAAAATATGTTAAAAAGATCCTGCAAAGGTTCAACATGAGTGAGACAAAGCTAGTGAACACTCTTTGGCTAGTCATCCAAGGATCATCAAGGATCAAACGAAAGCAAGAACACATGAGGAGAACTCCATATGCTTCAAACTTTAGGAAGTTTGATGTATGTCATGATAAGTACTAGACCGAATATTGTACATGCAATGAAAGTGATCGAGGTATATGAGTAATCCGTAAGCATCATTAAGAGGCGGAAGTGGATTGTCGATGCTTAAAAGAAACGGTCAAGAGTTATGCTTTGCGAGAACCTAACTACAAGGTGTAATTTAAACTTAATGGAGATCTAAATACAACAACAACAACAACAAGAAGAAGAAGCCTTAATCCCACTAGTGTCCATACATGAATCCTTCTGCCTCCATTGTGTCCTATTACGTCAAATTCTCATTTAATTCAAGTATACAAAGATCATTTTATACATCTTCACCAAGTCTTTT